>WBMZ01005326.1:0-107345 GCA_013400975.1 Atrichornis clamosus | reverse complement strand
CTGGCCAGGCTGAAACCACAACAGTCATGAAAGAAACTACAAGAATATTCTTAATACCATTTTTGTACTTCTTGAAATCTAATATTTTCAATAGCTTCTGTATTTTTCTTAACATTTCAATTATGATTTAGCTTCTTTTGATATTTATGGCTGTTTCTTCTCTCTCTCCTTTATTATTGATATTATAAAGGTGTAGGCCTTTTGTTTACCAGTGATTTGTTCTGTATGATTCAATGGTTTTGCCACCCTAGAATGTCTGATGAGGTAAATAATTTATTTTACTGGAGTGATGTCATATTTATGAGTTTCAAGACCCAAGGGTCCTGAAGACCTAATAACTGCAAATCCTTACCAGTTAACCCACTCTGAAAAGTAAGGTGTGTCTGAAAGGACAGAGATTTTTTTTGCTCTGTTGATCATCTCTGGTTCTCAGCTAATCTAGGAGGAGATATGGGATTTTCTAATCCACTTTCTTTAACAAAAACAGAATCTCCTTCCCACTTTCTCTTCTGGCTTTTGGAGGTGTCTCATTCTTTGCTTCTGCAGGAATAGTCAGTTGCTTTGTGTCCTTAAGCTTTTTAATCACTTCATTATGATGACAGTCTCCTCTATGTTCTGCTGACCTATTCCATTCAGTAATGGTCCCCAGGGCAGGATCAGGGCTACGAGACAAGAGGTGGTGTAGTTTGGAAAAATGGTAACACTTTCTTAGGTACTTGCAGCCTGAATGAATAGAGTACTTCTGTGGAGGTCTGTCAGAAATCCTACATGGTACATTTCTTGATAGCAGCTATAAATAGAATTTTCTATGCAAACACATGCAGTTACTGCAGCTAAAATTTTATGACTTTCAATGAAATGTGCTTGCCTTCCTGCCTTGGGTTCCTCTGAGTTGCTCAGTCTGAAAGTCTTGCACTAATGTTGCTGAAGTTTGCAAGTAATCAAGTAAAAAATTAACCCATTAAATCCATTTTGACTGATCTTTAATTTTATTGGAGACAAATCTCAAAGAGGAATACCATGCAGTGTGACTTGTAAGCAGGCAGCAAGCCTTTTAGTTGACGTCTCATAAATTTCAATGGTATTGCTTGGGTGAAGAAGTTAGAAAATGCTCTTTGATTTTGCCTATTTAAATGTTGCATCACTCTTACGGAAAAGAACTGTGGAAATAAAACTATAGATAGTAAATGCATAGGTAAAAGTACATTCTGTAGATTTGCTTCTGTATTTACTTTGACTTACTATGCCATGGTTAGAGATTAATCTCAAAAACAAGCAAACAAACCTCCCACTCCCCTTACAGCATTGGGTTGGCATTGGTCCTTCTCATACGATGGAATTGGAAGAGAACATGCAGGCTTTGAAACGGCCTATACAATCACAGTTACATTTAAACAGTATGTATTAAATTACAAGTTCCCTTTTGTGGAACTTGAGACCCCTGAATATCTGTAGGAATAAGTTTGTAAAGAGCCTCAAGGCAGAAATTCAGGGTCATTTTCTAATGGACCATTTTTATGGTCCCAGGTGAAATCTTCATTGCTTTTTATAACGGTTGGTACAGAGATAAATACTAAAGTTTTACTTCTCTGTTGAATTGTCATGCTTCTTTACAAAAGGATGGGACCTAGATGGTGTACCCGATGAAGACAAGTTGATTTCCTTCTTTCAGTTCTTTTGTTCCCACGTGCAGGGGACTTGGAGGGGGGGGAAAGAAAGAAAAGAAAAAAAGGAGGGAAAAAAATCTTTATTTGCATGAAGGAAGGGCAAGAACTGAATGAAGCATTCAGTTCTGCCAAGGCAGCCATTCTCTGCTGTGGCATCAGTGCTCTGCCAAGATTGTCACACTGTGATACCTCCTTTGTTTTGAAGTTGGAGACTTTCTAAAACTAGGATCTTTTAGGTCTGTGGGTTTGCAGTGTGATAGCATGAAGCCTGTTGGGAAGGACTCACCATGAACTACTGCTTGGAAAAGCTTGGGCAGTTCTCTTTGAGCAGAAAGTTCTGTTTGCAGTGAAAGAAATGATGAGAGAGGGAAGGAGCTATGAATGTGGAACAAAGTTTCTTTACTTATTTGACAGGACACTATGCACAGACACTGTGACTTTTTTATCTATTGCACTGTCGTCTTGATGGCCTTTAGGTAGCATCAGGGGGCAAAGCTATTAACATTAAGAAAAAAGGATTCAAATACGTGAGGACAGACAGTCTCTTATGGGATACATAGAATCTAAAATGGCATTGCTTTCTTTGTGAATGCAGTTTAAAATGCCTTCAAATGCCAGTTTTTATTGCATTGGGTACTTTAAATAGTGCTGATGATTTTCCCAATATATCTTTTTTTAAACAAGGTTAAACAAGCTCACTACATTATTAGTAGTTACGATAACTGTAGGGATTTCAGACTATTACTATAAGAAAAGTTTTACTGCTCAAATTAATTTTTCTTCAATGTTGCAGCATATGACTTTTCATATTTCATCTAAATTCATAAGCTATAGAAAAATTACTACAGGAAATATATTTTACATAAATAGCTGGGGTTTTCTATTTTTCTGAGAATGAAAATTATGTTTTCAATTAATGAGAATAATACCAGGCAATTCTTTAACAGTGTATTGTGAGTCCTTCAGTGGTTTCCAGACTTTTGCTGAGATTTTGAACATGTTGCAACTAAAAAACCTAAAAGCTCAAGTGTTCCAAATAATTCATAACTATTAAAGATAGTGCTCAGTTGCATTCAAAATTTTGCTGTTTTGGATAGTAGGAACTGTTCCACTTGTATTTGGGGAAGAGAGATAATTTAAGGGCTTCTGCAACAACTGTCTGTATGTGCCTTGCCTTCTCATTGCACTTGGGCACAAGTTGTCCAGACATGGGTGTCTGGTTGTAGCTCCATCCGCTGTCTGCTTAGCCAAGTTCTTTTCAGGTGGAAGCCAACTGTTCCTTTTGGTTCTTACTCCATTTGTGAATTTTTCGTTGTTCAAATTTGTTTTGCACTTGAAACTTTCAATTTATGCTTGCTCTTGTGTCGTGGTAAAGACATGTCAGAGACAGCTGATGTATTATAGCAAGGCACCAGTCATTGCTCTGTTGTACATAGGATAACTCTGTAAAAAATGTACGTGGTGTTAAGGAGAGATCACATGTTAATGGAAGATATTGACTGTAAATATAAGGCTTTCAGACATTTTTAGAGAGTACCTGTAAAGGAGAAAGGCTGTATCAGATGAAAAGGCCAGGAATTATTTAATGGGGACTATTTAAGTGTTCTCTGAAATAATTAGATCTGAAAAGCCTTTCTGAATGTATTCCAGTGCTTTACCTGCAGAAAATGTATACTGCTTCTCTGATAGATAGTGTTGTCAGTTTTGCCAAGTGTTGCAGCCAAGTGGCAATATATTTGTTCTCTCTGAGCTTTGTACAAGATGACTGCGCTTGCAGACTGGCTGTGAGAGTGACAGTGACACAGAACTTGCTTTTCAGTTTGCTTATGCTACTCTATTAATGTGTAGGCAGGTCATGCTTGAAATGAATGTGTCAACATTACATTGCTATCCACTGGTATCTTTAATGTCATTTCCATTTCATTACCCTACCCAGAGCAATTCAAGTTACCTATGATAGCGTTCTTTGTCTGCTGTCAACATAGTATTGGTAAGGCATTCAGGGGCCAATGGAAATAAATGAAGAATGTGGGTATCCTTGCCCCCACTACAAGATAAATTTACAGCATGGGGCACTAGTACTGCTCAAGTTTCTAGAAAACTTTCCATGTCTGTCCTGTGGGCTAGCATTCAGCCAGGAAATGTATGACATTGAGACCAAATGTCCGTGTCCTAAGGGCACAGAACCATTTGTAGGTGTACCTGTTTCCTGTCCTGTCTCCTGGCTGAGCATTGAATGCCCATTGTAGGTAGCCTTGTCTTCAGTCCTGTGTATTGCTGTGTCAGCTGGGTGGACCTTGGACGTACATTATGGGTAACTTGTCTCCTGGATGGGCCTCTTGGACAAACACAGTAGTTTGTATTCAGTCCTGTCCCCAGCCCTGTCTCCTAATGCTCATGACTCAAGCCCCTAGATGGATCCTAGACCTGATCAGTTACTTCACTGTTTCGGGAACTGTGGGTAGACTCTGTTACCATCACCCTGTCTGCTCAGTTCCTTGGCAGAAGTGAGGAGATTTTCCACAACACAGTGTGGGGCACAGAGCAGACCAAAGATGTGCCCCTGGATGTTTATTCACAAGGGTCTTCTGTCCTTGAGAACTTGACGACTTCTATCCTTAGCGACTCTCCCATGTGGTTTTGCTTCTGTGTGCATGAATATCCAAGTGAGTGGAAAGCTCAGTGCTGTTTCCATGTGAAAATGAGCTCAGCATCTCTGTAATAGAGACATGTCTGTTTTGCTACCTCAAAAGTCTGCTGGTTGTTTAGGGTTTTCAAAGACCAAGGCTTTCATCTTCATGAAGACAATGCAGCACCTGGTCAGCTCACACATTGCAGTGTAGTATAAGAAGCACTAGAGAGGAGCTCAGAGCCCCTAAGCCTTTCAGGAGCCTTTTGGATGACCTGTAAATGTGTGCCTCTGAAATAGTGTCTTAGGCCAAGTTTCCTCCTAAAAGGATCTAGTTAGCATGCACTGTACTTATTCTGCAAACCGAACCAGCCTTTACTTCATGGATTCACTTCAAAATGATACTACTTCTTCCGACTGAAACAGTACCATAGATGCACCCTTAGGACATGAGTTCATCTTAGGATGAATGACTGCCACTGAAAAGAGCAGTAGTTGTCTTATGCTCACATCACTTTTTGTGTGCTCCTTCTGCTTTCTCTTCTGAGTTCTGCTTGTCACACTAAATGTTCCCTGCTTGGAGGGAAAGCTAACTCATGAAAACCTATGAGTTTTCCCTCAGATCAGCAAGATGATGCGAGTCACTATAGAGTTGCACAATGACTAAATTTAACACAAGGGAAGAGTCAGAAAAGCAGGGAGAAAGCGGGTCTACCCCCTCTGGCCTCTGCCTGCTGTTAGATTGAATTAAGTTTAATATGAAACTACACCCTGAAGGAGAAGCATGTGACTTTATTCAGAGAAGATTATCACTGTTGCTGCTGTTTGAGAATTCACACAGCTGAAGATTCGCTGTTTAAAAATTGTAGTGGAGTTCTCCACATCACTCAGATTTTTTTTTCAGCAGGTAATAAACATTTTCAGATGTCTTGTGAAGGTCTTTTCTGACAAACAGACAAACACTGGATGTGTGTTTGCCTTTCTTCCTTCATTCTGACCTCCGAAGAAGGAAAGAATTTCAGAAAGTAATTGCAAACTGTTATTTACTGGTATGATATTCATAGGTAGATATAGTAGCAAATGCACCACTAAGTTCATGCTTCTTTTATTCATATATCCAAAATCTTTACATCAGCTTTAGTATGAGATCAATACCCTTACCAGTTTTAATTTGGTTTTGTCAGTCTGTAGTTGGAAGATGATAAAGACAAAAATTGTATATTGTATTTTTCTATCTATAATTTGCAAAAATCACATTATCTGTTTTGTTTCCAATCCATTTGTCTTTTTCTAAGAAAAAAGCACCACCAACAACCCTTCTTTAAATGCCATATTAAAACATGACTCAGTCTAGGATTGAATTTTGAGCCTCCTGCCGGAACTACTCTCCCCTCATTTTAAACATACGATCTATTCCCTAAATACACATTTTGTTAGAAATAAGGTTATCTAATTAGAGCATGTTAGCTGTGGAAATTGGGAGGTCTCAGTGCTGGTGTATAGGCAGATTAAGGTCAAAGTTCTAAAATCAGACCTGACTTTTGCATCTGTGTACTGTAAGTTGTTTCTTGCTGTTTGTACACTAGCAGCTTCCAGAGGTTTTTCCGGATTGAACAGGAACCATACAATTCCTCTAGGCTCTTAAGGGTCTGAGTTTTTTGCCTCAGAGATTTCTCTTCAGTATGGCTGAGGTCTGCTATCTGCTCTGAGCAGAGCTTCTCCCTTCTGGGCATTTATCCCTCTCAGCCTCATGCTGGAAGCCCTTCCTCTTCCCTCTGTGTAATTGTTCTAAATCTGAGTGAGGCAGCCAGCAAAGACAGTTAACCAAACACACTTTTAGTGACAATAGCAGATAATGTTTGTGCATCATATCCAACAGCACAATGCACCCAACATTGTTAAAACATTCAGGAAGAAGCAGACACCAAGGAAGATCTTCAGCCTTAGTTACATCCTGCAGTTGTCGAGAGTTTGTAGCTAGGACAGTCCAGGTTTCGCACTAGATGTGTGTCAAATGACTGTAACTAAATGGTTGAACAATTTCAGGTATCCGTTATGTTAAGCATGCTTTGGGAAACAAGTGATAAACAAGTCTGTCTTCTGAAACCTTGGCTGATCTGACATTTCCATCATTACCATTCATGAAACCAAAATGATTTTTCTGTAGAGAAAAATATCCATGTGAGTTTGTCCAGCAAGGTTGTGACAGGATATATTGAAGTATATTGTGTGATGGAGCTTTACATAGAAATTACCAAGGCATTGCTTCTGGAGAGTGCTTAAGGATTATGCTAGAACAAGCTTCAGAGTCGTAATGTTTTTGGATTACAATAAAAAAGAAATTCCTCTTATGTGGTCATCATTTACAGAGAATTTGCATACATAGCATTTTATCACAAGCTAAATTTTTCTGACTTCAAGGAGGATCCACATCTATTTGTGACCAGTACCCCCTGCACCTGACCCCTGGTGCCTTCGTAATTCTGGCCAGGATACCCAAAGAACCTGTCTGTTCCCATAGTGTTGGTGACACTACTCTAAGTGTCCCTTCTGGTTGCACTCCTGAGTTACATCCAACTGAAAAGGCAGCGTAAGAAAATCAAGAATAGTCCAAGAAAACAAACTGATCCAAGGTGTAACTGTATGAAGTTTAAAGGGCAAGTGCCAGATTCTACACCTGTAATGGGACAACCCTGGGTGTATTACAGACTGGGGAATGAAAGGCTGGAGGGCAGTGTTGTGGAAAGGGACCTGGGGGTCTTGGTCAATGGCAAGTTGAACATGAGTCAGCAGTGCCCTGGCAGCCAGGAGGGCCAACCCTGTCCTGGGGGGCATCAGGCACAGCATCACCAGCCGGGCAAGGGAGGGGATTGTCCCTGCACTGGGGCAGCCTCACCTCGAGTCCTGTGTGCAGTTTTGGGTGCCACGATATGAGAAAGACATTAAACTATTTGGGAGCATGCAAAGGAGGCCATGAGGATGGTGAAGGGTCTGTAGGGGAAGCAGTATGAGGATCAGCTGAGGTCACTTGGTCTGTTCAGCCTGGAGAAGAGACTGGGAGGAGACCTCATTGCAGTCTGCAACTTCCTCATGAGGGGGAAAGGAGGGACAGGCACTGATCTCTTCTCTCTGGTAATCAGGAACAGGACCTGAGGGACTCACCTGAAGTTGTGTCAGGGGACGTTTAGGTTGGATATTAGGAAAAGGTGGGTGGGCACTGGAACAGGCTCCCCAGGGAAGTGGTCACAGCACCAAATCTGCCAGAGTTTAAGAAGCATTTGGACAATGCTCTCAGGCACATGGTATGACTCTTGGGGGATGTTTTTTGCAGGGCTAAGAATTGGACTCAGTGATCATAGTGGGTCCCTTCCAACTCAGAATATTCGGTGATTCTCTAATTTCATCTTTTAAAAACTTATGAGACAGAATTGGTGAATTCTTTTTTCCTAAGTGCTTTGTACATCTCACCTCAGCAAACGAGTAAGTCTCTGTTTTCCCTAAGTTCTTGAACCTCCACACTAATAGCTACGACTTCTTCAAAGCTGGAAAACCTGCTTTCTCTTTGCATCCCTTTGCTGAATGTGGAGAGGGTGGGTGCAGCCCCTTACCCTTTTTCTGGCTTTCAGAAGGATCTGCTCTGTGCGGAGATCATAAGCCTCCAGACCTCTTCCTCTTGTATTCATATGATTCTCCTTGTGTTTTGCTACTATTTTATGAGAAAAGGGGAAGGTAGGAACAGAACAGAGACAGGCCTCAAAAAATGAGGAGGTGACAGAGAAATGTAAATAGTGTTTAATGGCGGGAGGCTCAGGAATTTAGTAGCCGAGTAAGGAGGGTAAGTTAGGAGCAGGAGAGGGTGAGCGGTAAGCTGGGACTGGCTGAGCAACTACAGGAAGGCAGTGGGGTCCCAAAACTTGAGAAAAGAGTAACTTGAGATTATGAAAGGAACTAGACTAGGTTGATGGAAGCCAGAGGAAGTGGGTAGACAGTTTAAAGATAAGGAAGACCTGTTTAAGTACAAAATGATAATTGTTAGACTCAAAATCTTACCACCAAATATATGTAAAGAGGAACTCTGCAGTGCAAATAAATATTTAAATTGTCTAAAAGTGTAAATTAATCAAAATGAAAACTTCATTTAAAATAGCGTTTTAATTTGTTTACAAGAGGAGGTTCCAAGTAGCTGCCCCTTCACCCTGCTGCTATATATATTGTTTCAATATTGCTCTGCATCCTGGAGCTGAAAGTGTCAGTCTTTCTAAAGAGGAAAGGGGCAATTAGAACAAATTTCAGTAGTGTGAGGTCTTTGCTAGGCAAAGTTCATGCTGAGGATCCCTTTCTTTTCAGTCGTAGCTCTCTTTGGAGATATTTTTGTGTAATGTCTTACTATAGCCTGCCTTGCCCCTGCTTTTGAAGCTAAGTCTGCCTCCCCAAGCCTCATTACCCTGGAGGGGCTGTTTTTCACACAGATATCCTGTAGGCGTGCCAGCCCCCTGCTCTGGGTGCTCCCAAAGTGAAGCCAGTGCTGGGAAGCACAGGCGTGTGGCCATCAGACCACTGCTTCCACAGCTGAAAACTGCTCCCACCAAGGCTGAGCCAGACACATCCAGAGACCACGTGCTGGAGACTGAACAACAAGCCTCCGACTTTGTGCTTGTGATAGCAAAAAACATATTTACATAGCTGTAGGAGAAAGCCTGATAGAAAAGACAAAGATGTTGGAGTTATAATCAAACTAGGAGAAAATTCTCAGAAGTGAACCTACATGTTTTTGCGTAGGGAGATGGAGTCTGATACTCTCCATCCCAAGAAAGAAATGCCAGAGTTATGCTTATGGAGTACCTGTGGAGACAGGACTCAGAAAAACAGCTTGGCACTATAAAGCAGAGGAGGTCAGGCTTGGAGGAAAGGCAGCCTTGTGGAGTAGAGACAAATGTCCTCCCAGAAAGTGGGTCTGAGTTCAGGATTGATCCCGCATGTTCCCATTCTTTGCTGTCAGCAAGTGTCTACTGGGAAAGTATGTCTAGTCTTGTTACAGGCAAAGCGTACCAGCCTTCAAATCTGCCAGCTACTCTATTAATTCAGAAGATTGCAGAACAAATTCAGAGAGTCTCATCAGACAATTGATCTGCATGGATCTCAGCATGATGCCATATTTATGGAGAAAACTGTTCAATAGGTTGTATCTGTGTTGAAGATTACCCAAGGTTAATAGTATTTTATACTTTTTAAGTCACAATCCTTCGGAGGATGATAAAGGGATATTTTTCTACAATCATTTGTGTCACTTTGTGAAGATGGATCAGCTCTAGGGTTCATAATTATTTTGCAATTTGAGGTATTAAAAATTAAAGATTAAAATAGTTAAATGCATTTTATTATGCTTAATATTCTCAAATATAAGTTCCTAATCATCGTCTCATATATATATGTGACAACTTGTGTGTGTAAAATATATCTGAAAGCTTGCAAACCTCTCAGTTCCTATTCACTCACAGTAATAGTTTTGTAGTATTGTGTCAAGTTGCCTGTTAAAATCTAATGGAAAAAGATATTTAATCTGTGCTTTTGTTATATTTTGGTAATACTTAAGAGAAAACAGTTGAATTGGATAGTCAGTCTTTGACAATAGCCTCCTGCTTTTTCTTTTCTAGAAAGAGAATAATTTATCAAGAAAAATAGTAGATGAGGATGAAGTCGAAACATGTATTCATAACGAGAGAATCAAGTTGTGTGTTGAGGCTATAGTGCAGGGATTTTTGTTCCTCTGTATTAAATGACAGGCAAAAGCAATCATAATTTTGTTTGATATCAGTACAGTACAGTAAGTGATTAGCTTAGGTGCATTTTGGTTGTCTTTCAGAAAAGATTCAGTTTTCAACCCAGTCATCAATTGAACTTACTGGTAAATTGAGCTCAAAAAGTACGACTCAGTAGCCACACATACTTTAGGTTCTCTTGAAAATACATAGAAATGTGTCACTGATAGGGAGGCTTTGTTAATTTTTTTTTTTTTCTTTGAAAAAGGTCACTGCTGTGCCTTTTGGGAAGAAAGCCTGGTGCATACACAGCTTTCTTCTGATGGTTTGATTAATCTCAAGGATGCTAAATTGTGGCAGGGTAAGTGCTTCAGGGATGACTGCTCAAACTCAATACTTAACTCTCCAAAGAGGACATGTACCTTGCACGTATCTGCTCATCTGCTGTCTAGGTCTTTTTGCTCTGGGCATGGAAAGTACAGCCAGACTAATTCAGCTCTGAAATTCCAGGAAAAAAGTTCCTATTGAGCTGCAATTGAGATGCCAAAGTTGGGGGAAATGACCAAGAAAGGCAAAGGGGAATCAGGAAGTTTAAATTGTAACTCAAAATCTATTGCGGCAATGTTTGAAGACATTCCTTTTTGCTGACCTGCTGCCGAAACACTTGAACGGCATGCATTTTGGGGGCCAAGGGGCCACCTTACCCAGGTGATTGCTGTGCCTTTGCTGTGAGCTAGCTGAGCTTTCTCATTTCGCCCCTGACTGTAGAGACACTGTCAGGCAGGTTGACCTTCTCTGTGCTATGTTTTGCTGTGGTTTCAGTTGTGTGCAGGGTGAGAGGAGCAGACACAGACTGTTCTGTGAGGGCAGTGCTAGAAGCAGTTTGCAAAATCAATCTTTCTGCAGGGCTGCGCACCTGTGGCTCTGACTGGTTTTTTGTATCCACAGTTGTTTAAGCCATGCATCTAATGAGATCAAATATGTTCCAGTGGAAAAGCAGAAGTACAATTATTTGGCCCATGTTTTCTCCAGTTGCATCCTTCTTCTTTTGTCAGGTCATGGTTCTAAGAACTTGGTGCTTTCCTACCATCACTGTGGGAAATGCAAGTTTTAATGGCTGCATCACTATCAGGGTTTGATATATGGTATTATTTTCAGTGGTGAACTAACAGGAGGAAGAGAAGAGTGTATTCTATTATCTTGTATGGGACAACTTTGACAACTCAGAAAGGATCAGAAAATGAAAATTTGTAGAGGTGCTCACTTTTATGTCAGTGTCGGGACATGGGTTATAATCTACAAGAAATGTTAGATATGGTGCAGCACTGAGTGTCCGCAGATGATGCTTACGATCACACTGCTTCTAGATTACTTTATTTGAAAAATATGTTTGTTAAGAATTTAAAGTGCTCTGAATATGTTGATTGAATGGAACAGCATTTTGGAGATTATCTTAATCTCTGTATATGTCTGACAGCATACCACTACAGAATTAGTGTATTTTCTCATCAATGTTAAATTTCACTCAGGATGCGGGAAATCTTGCCCAGTTTTTTTGTGTATGTGACTTGGCTTTTGATGTCACTTAGAGGCTTATACTGTAACTTACTGGTTATAGTCAATTGCTGTTTAACCGGCACAGCACTAAAATTTGATCCCCAGAAGACTTCCTTTGTGTTCAGGCTGCTCAGCGCATTGGCAGTCTGTTCCTGTCGTGCGGGATCATCCCACACCACAAACTGTTGCGGGGAGCTGAGGTTCTCTTTTGCCCAATGTCAGGCTGAAGGAGTATAAATTCTGCTTTTGAAATGACTGTTTGAGAGGTTTTACTTTGCTGCTGTGCCAGCATCCCTCACAAAGGCTACAGTGTTCCAGTACAAAATAGTATTTCTTACCACTTAACAGGATGCTCTTGGATTCTCTTTCCAACTCAGCAGGGCTCTAGCACAGTGCCAGACCTTTATTTTGCGGGTATCCGGTCTGTACTCCCAGTTCCAGCGTTACCGTCAGCCCCAGCAAGGGACGGCTGGCCATCAGCAGTGGGGAGTCAGGGCAGAGCATGCTAACAAGCCTGGCAGCACAGAGGACTCACCAGCCGGGGCCCCATCCCTCAGAATCCGTGCAGGGTGGGTCTGGAGACAGGAACAAGGTTCAGAGAAGCACAGAGATCACCGCAGGTTCAGCAAAGAGGTCACACAAGTTCGTGGTGATGAGGCTGGTCTGAGGTGAAGCCCAGAACACAAATCAGTGAGTCCTGCTCGAGGCAGGCCCACAGACAGTAGCTGGGTCAGCCAGAGTGCACGGATCACAGGCATGAGGCAGTTTCTGTGTCACACTGGGCGGTCAGTCTGGGTCTGGGTCACTGGGGTACCTGGCCAGGCACCAACACCTGCAGCATGGTGGCAGCATAGCTCAGGTGGCCAAGTACGGCAGCCTCAGCTGTGCAGCCATTCCTGTGCAAAGGGTAGGGCAGCCGCCAAACCTTCCAGCTTCCTCTTGAAAAGCTCTTCAAGGTTGCCAGGGTGTCTCAGTACTGGCTTTTGCCACGCAAAGCTGGGCTAGAGTATGTTGCAGTCTAGACAATCACTGGGGAGTCTCATCTCTGTTTCCCATATAACAGTGGTTTGAAAATACACTCTTTCGATTAATGTTAAACAGAGTAAGAACATTCCTGATACACCTCCAAGGACAACCTACTGGGATATCTTTTGTAGCACATGAAATGGGCAAGAACTGTAAAAAAATTTAAAACAACAATATAGGACTGCTTGTCCGTACTGTTTATCCACACGTCTATGACATTTAATCTCTTCTTTATACAATGTTGGAGGCAGACCATACATGCCAACTAGTGACAAGGCAGACATGAAACTGCTTTCAGAGACTGCCATTTTCTTTCAAGTACCTGTAGGCAGAGTAGCTTATTCCTGTCACAGAGCAAATCTAAAGGAAATAATTTTAAGATCTTCAGGCCCCTGGATGTGCTTTTATCAACAAAGGGTTTTCTTTATCTTTTTACAGAAAGTCACTATCTGTAGACCATCCCTTCCTCTTCTGCCATGAGGAAGGTAGTGGGTGGGGAATGGTAGAAGGCGAGCTAGGTGGTCTCTGTGGAGGCCTCTGTTCATCACTTCCCTGACTCATGGAGGTCAAGTAAACCCAGGAAAGCTCAGCTTTGGGAGGGACTCCTCTCCTTATTTATGTTCCACTTCCAACAAAAAAGTTTCTGTAAATGATTAACAGGAACTCAGATACTGAATTTACTTTACCTGGTACAGAAGCAGACCTTAGGATTAGCACAAGTAACAGCATCACTCATGTGGTCTGGAATAAAATCCCATAGGGATAAATGAAGGTTCCCTCCATTTTCTTTCCTTTAGGACTAGCCTCTCAAGGCCAACACTGTAGTAGTAAATTTTGTGGAGCAGCAAAACCTGCAGGGAGTATTTTTCAGCAAGTGTCTTGTGGCTATTTAGAGCAAAGCAAAGTAGCTGTGATGCCTTGCAGTTCTGTGAGCAAGCTGTGCCTACCATGCCATTTCTTGTGCTCACTACCATTGGAAAGGACTTCCCCTTTCTATGACTGTGAAGCATGGGGTTGTTTTCTTTATTTTTTCCTGTTGGAGTGGGCTCATCTGCCCCAGTGAGTTTATAGTCTTGGCTCTCCTGGCTGAAGACCTCTGGGGTCCTGGGCACAATTCAGGGGGTAGACTTTAGGAAGTGGAATGCTATCTCTGCTGGCACTTAATGACAACTGTGACTTGCCTCCAGAATATAAAAGAATAGATATTTAGTGTCATGTTTTTGTGGACCTAATTACTCAAATCAAGGCAGTGTTTTATGTAAAGCCTGTGCAAAACTTTCTGTGCATAATGGGGACATTCGGCAGGGTGTCTGCAGGGAACTGCTGGGGTTTTTTTGTGCTTCAAAGTTTCTTTGGCATTCACCCCAGCTAAAGGCACCAGCTGCTATTAAGGCTTGTTATTTTTTCTTACCTTCTCTGCTTTTGTTTCTCTGCAATTAAATAATTCAGTTAATGAGAAATTTCCAGTTATTCTGATTATGTCCTGGGACAATGTTGAACTTCTGTGACCAATGGGAACTCTGGCAAGTGTCAGGATCTATCTACTGTCATGCAGAAAGTAGTCAGAAACAGCCAAAAGCAGCATAGAGCAATGACACAGCACAAAGCAATTTAGGAAAAACACAAAGTCCTTTAAATCAAAACTGTCTGTATGTTTAGGGAAGACTACAATGGGCAGCTCAGTAATTGGTGTTTACTTGTTTTTATTTTTTTTTTTTTTACTAGATTAATGATGCACTGGAAAGGAGCAGGAAAAATAGAACTTTTGTAGTAAAGAGAATAATGTCAAGATATTTATAAAGTGCAATTTACTTTTACTTTATTAACTTAATACATACTTTTTAGTAATAAAAGTTGGAGGTCTTTTTTTCCCTAGAGGCAAAGCAGAGCATGAAGAAAACTTACTTGTAGCTGTAAAATTATTGTGTAGGTTCTTGTTCTGAAGGATACATAGTTTATATATAAAATTAAAATACTTTTGCTCTGTCTGTGGTTTTTTTTAACTGTTCAACTTACGTACACTTGGAAAGTTTTTTTTTAAACGGTGAGTGCATTCAAGCAATGCTGCCAAATTCCTGGATTAGTACAGTTAATACAGAACATTGTGTTGACTTTAATTAGTGAAAATGGTGTTCTAGCAGTTTAAGAATTGTTAAGGGATATGCAGCTTCAATTATTTTTGGAAAAAATTCTACAAAATCTGAAAGCGTTAGAACACCCAAATGATTCGTAGACAAAGTAGTTTATTGTCAGGGATAATTGACCTGAAATACATGTACAGGATAAAGTCTTTAGTCTTTCTGACAATGAGATGATACCATCCCAGTACTCTAACTTCTTTTTTAGAAGAACCCGTCACCCTATCTCTGTATTTGCGGCTTCCTAGAGGAAAAGGCACCAAGCCAAAAATTATGTGGTAGCTGGTTTGAAAACCACGCATCACACCAGAACCTTAGTTTTGCTGAAGTTATCTTGCTGATAGAAGATATACATTGTGGGAGGTTGTAACAAGATCTCGAGATGAACAAGCCTAGTCTTCTTCCTTAAAATAAGCTCCCCAAAGAAGATGAAAAAGGCTCTTCAGTGCTGAAGGGGTGGAGGGAAGGAAAAAAGAAAAGAGAAGGTAAAATACTTACCTTTTAAATACAGGAAAATTCCAAGTGACTAAGAAAACTGCACAGAGATGAAAGTGGTTCCTAGTGTGTCATGGTACAGTGATTTCGTCCTTCTGGGTTTGTTTTATGCCAGCTAATGACCTTGAGTTATAAACTGGGAACATTTTCTCCCCCAGCTCCCGCCCCTGCCTTCATTGCTGCATTTCACCTCTGTTCACCCCTGATGCCCGGCTGCTCCAGAGTTCTCTGACTTCTCTTCCCCCCACAGTTCACATCCCACCATGGCCACCTGCCCCACCAGGCAGTCTGCTTTTTAGCAGCATCCTTGGGCATTCCGTCAGGGAAGCACAACCTCCAACCTGGTCCCTTCAGGGAGCTGAGCGTACGTCGGGGAGTCCAGGCCTTGCAGAGGTGTATGATGAGAGCTTTCCCCAACAGACACTGAATTACTTAGCGTGCAGCTGCTTGTTGCTTTCCAGCAATTGCTAAATCACAATTCAGGCTGAGGCAAAACAAAGCTGCCCTTGACTTAAGGAATAACAGGCTGCAGCCTTAATTATTCTAGAATTCAATGGCGTACTGTTAGCACTAGACAATCAAAGGGAAGAATGCTTTAATACTACTAGTGATACAGGTTTGCTGGTACCAGTACTTTATAAAGCTGATATTTCTTCATTTGAGCAACTTTCCCTAGTTTTTGTGTAATTTCTTACTGCTTCACTGGAGACAATATAGGGATGAGGAAAATTCCTAATTCCAAGCACAGTATTAGAGGAGTTTTTCCTCATCATCTCAATGCTCAAAGTAACTCTGGCACCTTTTCTCAGTGGCAGTCCTCTTCATGGTGTTACACCACACCTGCTGATGAGGGTCTGTGTCGTATGGAAATGGGCACATGCAGGGAAACAAGAAAAGGTGCCCTGTACTAAATGGTTTCTCGAGTGACTTCTCAGAGTATCACACCAGAGCAGGCAGAAACAGGTTGAATGGCTGTTGGGACTGCAGCTTCATGGGTTTTTCACTAAAAAGCTGAAACAGACATGTTTTCAATCTTTTGTACTTCTTCACAAGTAGAGTAAGATCAATTTGTCAAATATCTACCCAGTAAATAATGCTTAGAAATCCTTCAAGTGACACGTCTTTTTACCTTGGCTGGGTGGTTTTTTTTTTTTTTCACTCTATTAGTTTACAGTTTGCCTGTGAACAAAAAGACTGGTTAGTACCCCCATTTTGGCTGCACATTTTCAAATCGTTAGTTTGCAGTGTTCCTTTAACTCCAGAAACCCTATTACCTATTGCTAAAAACCTTCATATTTGAATACACTTTCTAAAAATAAAATGCAAGCCCTTTAATCCTAAGTTTTTAGCACTGTCCAATTCATTGCATATACCCTTCACCCTCAAAATGTTTGGAAAACATAACTTAAAAACAAGTGACTGAAAGATCCTTTTGAATTCTGACACATGATACTGTTTAAATGATATTGAATATCAAAAGAATTAAGCATTGGTAAACTGTTTAAGCAAAACCAGTGTTTGCCACACTATTAACTTTAGGTATCTGTTTTAAAAACTGCACTGTACACCTGGGGTCCCTGCATGTTTCGTTCCTTCTGTTCTCACTTACAGACCATGTGTTTAGATTCTGACGGTAACTGAGCCGTATGATCAGTTTCATATATATTCTGAAGGAATTAGTTATTCAAACTAATAAGTGATTCAGTGCCCTATATTAGGTTGATGTTTAAAGAAAATAGTTCTCTTACTTATTTTTCCTAACTCTTAACAAAATATTTTGGGATTCCCATCACTGATGTTTGAAGTATAAAATTTCCAGGGTTACATGGGTAACCATTAACCTTGATAACACTAGGAGACAACAAAAAGAGCAGAATTGCATGGACTTAGTTTTCCATAAAAAGAAGGTTCAGCTGAATTCTGTAAGTGCAGAAGAATGGGCAAAGAAGGGGGCACAAAGCCAAGTAGAAAACTGTAAGAAAAATGTGTCCACAAGTTTTTCTTTGAAATTTCTGCAACTGTTTTTTTTTGCTCTGCTAAAGTAAAATTTTTACATGCATAACATTTTGAGCTAAAGAGAGAACTACAAAAACATATTAAAACCAATGGCCTCTTTTTACTTTTAGTTTACAATACCTTGCTGAAGACAAGGTAATCCCAGCTCATTCAAAAGCAAGGTACAAGAGAAGGGGTTTCTTGAGTCAAAGGGAAATGGTGTATGGCTGCTTAATTGAAACAAGTGATAGGCTGAAAAGTTTTTCTGTTGTTTGTTTTTTTTTAACAGCTATTTGATACTGTTATTAACTATAAATTTTAAGCTGTATCTAGGTACTTGTTAGTGGCTAGATAGAAACTAAGATGCCAGCCTACTCTTTGAAAACATCAGTTGTATTTTAAAAAATTAGAGCTCATATTTTCTGAAGAGATTTCTGAAACTAGACCAGGAAAAAATGGGATACAAAATATACAGAAGAAATTAACCTTTCCCCACTGTACAGATCAGCTTTGAGCCTTTGGGGTTTGCACTTAATAGCATGGGTTTCTAGGCCACTTCTACCCAGTTTTTTCCCCTTGTCCTGCTTTATTAAGAAAGCAGGTCTTCACTTCTTCAAAAATGGCAACTTTGTCTTCTGAGGTGACAGCATCCTCTGGAAGAGATTAAAGTCCTTTGGCAAATAGCTGTTGATTTATGTGTTTGCACTTTAGTGACTAAATCCAAATTTGGAAAGGTGCAACAAGCTTATTTGGTGCTGCTTTTATTTGAACAAATGGTTGTCCGGGGTATAATCACAATTAAATAATTAATAATTAAATGCTCATTATAACCCTGTTGTAGGTTGCAGACTTGCTTAAGATTCAAAGATATTAAAGTCCAATAGGGAAATTAAAGCAAAAATGAAGACGTAGTGCAATTCAAAGGACAGAAAAAAATGTCACCAAGTATTTCGATGATACATTTGAAGCTACTTTTTGCAGCTTTTTAATCTTCGTATTCTTTGCATACTCTCTTTAACTTCATGACTAGAAAGAATTTTGCATTCATTTGGAAAACCGTGTACATGCGATAATGCTGTTGCTTTCAGAATGCACATTTCGTGGTTTTTTGTGCTTCAGTGACTGAGCCTATGTTTAGCATTATTGTCTTTTCATCAAGAGGAGGTCACACACAGTACATGAAGTCTAGTCTATAGTCTATACTTTACACTTGTTGTGTAGTAGGGCCAAAGTTTTTCAAAAGAACCCTGAACAGGCAAAGCTCTTGGGAAACATTTGAATTTTAAATTTTTTTTTTAAAGCAAACAGCTACTGTAAACATCCAGGAAATCAGATTCGTCATCTTAAACTGGGACTCTGAACCTACTTTCAGAGGAAAAAACATCAGTGGTTACAGACATGTAGGAAAAGAAGAATCCTGTTAAAAGTAACTAGTGTGTGTCACCCCAGGACAGTAGTTTCAGAAAGTATGACTTGCCATTTTAATTCCAGTGCTGATGTTTTGCCAGTAGAGGTTCAGGAAGGGTCTCATATTTATAACATGCACCATTTCACATTTATGAAGAGTGGTGAATTGTTTTTTTAACCAGGTTGGCTTCTGTTTGACCATACTTGCTTGAGATGACCATTTCATCTAGTCATGTGTGTCAGTATACATCATTTTTTCAGCAGGATCAGAACTAATATGCAGAAGAAAACCACAAGAAGACAAAAACTGAAGTAGAGAAGGAAAAAATTTAGATAAAGAGATGAGCAAGCAAAATTGAAGGGAAAATTTGATAAAAGATGCCCAACTTAGAAAGAATTCTTACTTTGTAATTTAAAAAATATTTTTTCCCTTTAAATCTCTGCAAATATCCATCTATGTAGTTTTGGCAGTAAGTTGTCAGCAGTTTGAACATCTAGTCTGTCTCATTGTCACCTAGTTGAAACTAGAAGATTTCTAAAGCTCCTTTCCAACCCAAAAGATTCTATGACATAAGGAAAATACCTTTAACTGAAGACCAGCTTAACAAGTGACAAGAGTTGCAGTTACATACGTTGTATATTATCCTTAATCCTTGTAATACTTTTTCTGACCTGAGAGAAAAAAAAAGTTCTTTAAAAATGTCTAGTTCAAAAGAACAAATGTTGGGATAGTAGTGCATGTCTGTACTTCATGTTTGAACCAAGAGCTCTTGTATTTATATCTCCAATTATATGTTGGGAGACAGGGGAAGAAAAAGCTGAAAATGGCTACTGTATAACAGCAAAAACCCCCCCCTAAAATTATGCTTCCTATAACTGTCTGTTTCTTCAGTGCGTGTTGTTGGTACTGTGAAATGGTTTTGAATAACTTCTGAAGTCACACAGCTTGAGGTGCTTCCACAAAGAAGGAGGATAAATAGAAATGAGTATTTATGGAAAATGCCTTTCGTTTTGACAAATTTTTCATTCTTTTAAGATTAACTCTAGTTTGTTTTAATTTTGCAACCAATAGTTGACAAGAAATGTTTCAGAAATGTAGATGCAACAAAAGGACTTGAATTTAATCTTTTCTGTAATTCAGGAGAAAAACAGTAAGGCCTCAATTCAAGATAAGAGCTAATAACATTTGTTTCAAGTTAAGCATATCTTCCACTGCTATTTCTGCACTGGAGATTTCCTGGTTTAAGCCAGCAGTTACAATCAAACAAAAGTTTAAAGTCTTTCAGTAATAACTCCTGAGGCTACAGCTGACAAGTCAAAATCATGGTCTTTGGCCCATGTGCCTTGAGTGGAATAGCCAATTTATTTGCTACTAGTGACTTCCAGAACTGCCATGGATTTAAGAATAAGAATTTTTAAATCTGTTTTTTTAAAATTTTTTCCATTTAAAAAAAATTCATAAACTAATTCAAGACATTTTCTGACTGGGTTCTCAAGAGAGGGAAGTGTGAAGTGTGATCATGGACTATAATGGAAGCAATGAGTTTGTATTGAGGAGAAAGGAAAACCTATTTCTGTGAAATTAGCTATAGTAAAATTTCACACGATTGTTTGACTTCATATTGTCATTGTTCTCTGTACACAGAGGTTCCACTGCTATGAGCAGTATTTAGTTTTTGTGATGTTATTTACTGTGTAATCCCACTTTGTAGTTTTGCTGGCTCATAAATGTCATAAATGGTGGACATTACCAAACTCAGTCATGTTTGAACAGTCACTTCTCCTATTCAGGTAACAAATTAGCCACTGAAAATTGCATAGAAGTCTGTGGATTTCACTGAAGTTACAGCTGTATCTGACAACAGTGAATTTGGGACCCTGTTCCAAGACACTGAAACATTGACGTTTAAATGTATTGATGATTGTTGAGTCTATAGCCTTCAAGTAAATCCATCAGACAGGGAGTTGTCTTGACCTGCTTAGGAGCCCTGTCCTGGATCAGTTGATCAAAACTTCATCACTGATGTGTATGTGCTCAGTATGAAGTTCCAGACTGCCAGGTTGTTTTTTTTTTAAATATACCTTTGCAGGTAACAAACATGTTCGTTTTGAGAATCTGAAGGATTGACGTAAAACACTGGTAATCCACTGTGGACTCTTATCCCAAATTTTTTAAGGCTGTAAAGAACACATGAAAAAAAGTGTTTGAAACTGTTTATTATCCTGTTATTTATTTTCTCTTTTCCGTTGCTTTGTCATATCTCAGTAAAATTTTGCTCTTCTACTAGAGGACCTACGTGAATGAAACATAAGTTAACAGTACATATCTATTCTATGTCTCAGTTGAAATTCTGAAATACTATATCAGGATGTATGGGAAGACATGACAAAAAAAATGATGAAATTCTTTCAAGGAATTTTAAATTCTGGGAAACTTAAGTCCATATTCATGACTCTTGTCTGTCTGAGAGAGTGTTGTCTTCTGTACATCTGCCACCTTGAAATTGTCTCAATCAAATAACTGTTAAGAACTACGGGGGAAACCTAATTTCTACCAGGTTTTTAATGGCTTGAATATGTGTATATTTCCTTTCTCCGTAAGTGATTTTCATATTTCTAACTGTTTGTGTTTACTGAAAATTGCTCCTTGTTTTCTAGTAAAATCGTAGTTTGTACACAGATGTTGTGCTGCAGGGCACACAAATATCAGAACATACACTGGTTGATTTATTACTTCTATTAAAGTGAGAATTTTATACCGCCCTAAAAATTTGATTTAGTAGCATTTCCTACATTCCAAAATGTTGACTTATATTCTGTTCCATCAATGCATTTAGTTAGTGTACAGCACTTGCATTGGAATGCAAAAAGATGTCTACTACAATCTTATGGTTGCCTGTCTAAAATTGCTTAAAAAATAGAAAAGGTCAAAGAACAATACTAATGCCTTGTTTTACCACCTGCAGACTTACTAATGCTTCTTCATAGAGGTCAAAGGGAGGAAATTGAATTCATTCAAAGAACTCCTGGAGTGTAGGGACTAATCCAGTTTAAACCTGAGTTAACTAAGTCGTGGAGGTGAAGTGTTCAGCAGAACAGTTCTGGTTGCCTCAGAAAGAAGGTAGCCTTCCTCACTGTCATAAAGGGGTGCTGGAACACCAGAGCTATGTGTAATTTGGTTATCTTTGGGTCAGATAAACAGCCGCGGTGATTGCATCTGTATTTTGCTAAAAGCACAAGGCATTGCCACTATACATAGAGACTTCTTTGATTGAATATTTGAAATAGTTCAAATGTTTCACTGAAGTATTTTCAGTAACATTAGGAGCTATTATAGCTACATTGACTCAGATTTAGTTTACATGATCTGTAGTGTATTGTGAGTAGTTTACCTTAGAGATAAAATTTTCTGATGCATACAGTAACGTGTACTATACTGTGAGCATGGCCTGTCGTCTTTATTTAACATCAGTCTAGAGGGATGTGAAAACTAGCAATAGAAAAAATCTCTAACTTCACTAAATTAAAAATATTAAGTGCATTGCTGATAAAAAGCAACCAACAATAGATGAACTAACAGGACAGATGTCTAAAGGGTGGGTGGACTCAGTATTGAACTGGAGAAAAGGCCTAAAGCATCTGAGTTTGCTTCAGTGGTTTCACAAGATGGAACTAAGTTTGCAATTTAACTTCAGTTTTGCAATTCCAAATTTATAACTCACTGAGGGCCTGGGTTAGTACCTGGCTTTTTATTTCTTCTTTCTTTTCTTTGCAGGGCATCTGTGGATGAAACACTTTTCATTACAGCAATAAGTTATCTGTCCAATCATTGCTTGCAAGAGTAGAAGGGTAGAGGCTTAGATTGTGATTTCATTTTGTGTGGAGCTGAGAGCACTGAGCTAAAGAATGCTTCTCTCAGTTGTCCTAAAAGGTATGAGCATATTCTGTGCCTCACACAGGCACACACATGTGCTGTATACACAAGCTGTATCTACACTTGCCGTTGTGTCTTGTGCGTAAATGAAATGGAAGTGCACAGCAAACATAGCAAATACATGGAAGCACAAGCAGAAAATCATGTAAAATAAAAAAAAGGGTTGTAAAAAGACAGAAAAAAAGATTATGGCTAATGTAACTAAGAACTAAAATTCTGTACACAAGGTACATTAGGTAAATGAAGAAATTTTTATTAAATTAATAAATTAATATTCTGATTAAGATTTTCAAAGAAGTCTTGATAAAGTTATCCATTTCTGTTGGTTTTAAAGAGTTGCAGGCCTAATTACTTTAAGCCTGTTGCAAAGCTGAAGAATTTGATATATCATCTTAGATAAATTATTCTCTCATGAGAAAAAAATTCAAAATAGTTGTGCAAATATGAAGTTCATAATGTAAAATATGAATCTCAGAGTGTAAATAACATATTATAAATAAAATTATATTGTAGAATGAAAGGTTATAAAATAGAAGTCAAATAGTTCACTTCTGAGGAAGAATCTAGAAATTAAGAGATAGAAGTCTAAGAAAGCAAGTATGTTGTTTGCTAACAAAACTATTGTTCGCAAATACTAATATACAGTCCAACAAATACATACTTGTTATCCACTCTTGATGAAGGCACTTTAATTAGCCTGACTGGGTATTGCCAAGTTTTCTATTTGCCTATGGGTGTGTGAAATAGCACTGTTGCCACTTAAAGTACTTTGTTTAATAATAGACTAGGTAATACTGAGAAGAAGTATAAAAATAAAATCCTGCATCCTGATGTATGCCTGTATTTTCAGACACATCTTGTGAAATTTTGTTAAATTTCTTAAATTTCATGAGTCACATCCAGCTGTTAGTTTTCATTGTCATGGAAACATAGAATAGTTTGTGTTGGAAGGAACCTTTAAATATCATCTAGTCCAAACCCCATGCAAAGAGCAGGGACATCTTCAACTAGTTCAAGTCGCTGAGAGGCCCATCCAGCCTGACCATGAATGATCTGTGTCTTACCTGTGCCGAGGACTCCAGAGCTGGATGCAGTGCTTCAAGTCAGGTCTCACCAGAGCAGAGCAGAGGGGCAGAAACTGCTGTCCACATGTCTTTTGACACAGCCCAGCATACAGTTGGCTTTCTGGGCTGCAAGTGCACATTTGTTGACTCACGTCCAGCTTTTCATCCACCAGCCCCAGCAAGTCCTTCTCAGCAGGGCTGCTCTCACTCTGTTTACCTCCCGGTCTGCATTGTTACTGGGGGTTACATAACTTTGTACTTGGCTTTGTTGAACTTCATGAGGTTCCCATGGACCCACTTCTCAGGCTTGTCCATGTCCCTCTGGATGCCATCACATCCCTCTGGCATGTCAACTGTACCACTCAGCTTCGTGTCTTCGGCAGAATTCCATCCATCACTGTTATGTCAAAACACATTTGAGTCTCCTACAGTGTATTCAGTCAACAGTGATTTACTTTCACTTTTTATATCTTTTGTATAGATCAAAGCATTAATGTGAGAAAAAATCACATATAACTCACTACAGTGGTACATACCATAGCGTATAATGGATTTGTAAATAATTGAATTGAACCATGTGGAAGAAGTGCCTTATAACCTCCCTCTTCTGTTGCTGTTTCCTAAGGAAGCTCCTCCAGGAAGTTGCTGTTGGATTTATTAAATACTTGCTGTAAAACACATGTGATGATGATACAAGATGCTTCAGCTGATCTAAATACAAATCCTTCAGTGAAGGTGCATATTATGTGTGTCAGCATGGAATTTAGATAAATGTGTTTACCCACCATGCCTTAACAAATCCCTCAATAGATGTGCTGCTGCCTTGTTAATCAATTGAGATTTGAGCAGGGGTGGTTAATGTTCCATAGTCACACAGTATAAGGAGTTAACATCTCGAAAGTGACTGATTTGTGTTTAATTCAAGATACACAGAACTATGAGTACAGACTTAAGAAATCATAGAACTCAGTGTACATTCCTGGAAATGGTTCAAAACAAAATGCTTAAATAAAGGACTTGCAAGGTGGTTTATGTTATGTTTGCTAATTCTTCTTCATCTCAGCTTAGCTTCTCAGGAGATTTACACCACTTTTTTAAAACCTTTGTAGTAAGAAGGTCATATGCTGATATGAAAGTCAAATACGTAGTGCATAGGTCATCAACAGTATCTTAGATTGTCTTTGTGAATGTTTTACTATCAGGATATCTTACATTCATTTTACTGTGCTTTTTTGAGCAAGGACGTTGGTGAAATGACTGGTATCTGTTAAAGCTAAACAAAGGAGATGGCTCAATCAAAGTCTGCCCAATAGCTATCATTAATAACTAAGTAATTTAGCAAACGGGTGTGGACTGTTTCAGTCTTCTGTGCATATTCTCCTGATTAAGGCAGAACATGGAGGAAAATAAGGGATGGAGAAAATTCGTTTATGTGGTGTGGATATCAATTGACAACCCTTTTTAGTGACTTCTCTTACTGAAAGGGTAGATTTGGAATGCAAATAAATCTTGCAATCCGCTGACCCAAGAGGTTGTAGGTTATATTAAAATACTCTGACAAAGAATTAATATAGCTTTAAATACTGCATGATTATTCACCTGTGTCAGTTGGTGCCATATAAGTACTTGATCTTTATTGAAGTAATATATCCCCAAAATACATGTAGTAAGCATAGAGGAAGTGAATTTTTGCAGCAATAATTTATATTTGTCAATGTAGCATCTGCAAAGAAGTCAAGACATTGAACCATCATTAAAAATGCAAATGAATTCTTATCTTCTCCAAACACTTGATAGTGGATGAGCTGTGATAAGGCTGGCTCTTTGCTACACAGTGCATAAATCTACAAGCTGTGTCAATGTGAAATGGTTGTTGTAGGACTATTTAGGCTGATGCAAGTGGTAATGCAATTCCCGAAGCCTGGACCTCTATTAAGCTGTACACTCTCTCATCAGAGCTGCCTAGGTCTTTCACATATAGCTAAACGTAATTTCATTCACTGAAATTATTTCTGAGGTGCATGTTGTCCCAAGGTCAATTGATGTCTAATAAACAGTAGAAGCATCTCATATGATCCAGGATGATGTGTAAGTAGTAAAGCATGAAAGAAAAATAGTTTATTAGAAATTGAAATGGAAGTGTTTTTTGAAGAAAGCTGTTTCATTATAGATTCCCTATAGATAATTATATACATGCCCTTTAGAGTTTTAGAAAAAAATGAAGACCTATGTGTTTGCAATGCCTATTAAAACATGAAAGATATAATAGCTCCTGGCAGAGTGGAGGATGACACAAATGAGGATCTCTTATGAGACCTTTCCTCTGTGTAGGTTAGTGCCTGATAATGCTACAAACACAATATAAGCTGCATCTAGGAAAGTGTACCAGTCCAGAGATTCTTTTAACCTCTTCTAGTTATTGTTTTTGTCGTGATTTTTTTTTCTCCATTGATTATGTGGCCATTTTGGTGACAGATCTGACTTATCAAACAACTTTAGTTCAACTCCTTCTGGACAAAATGTGTAAATGTAAGATTTGCTGTGTCTTGAATAACATATTGGTTTAGGTCTCATCTTTCTCTTAGTATTGCCTTGACCAAACAATCTGTTTTAAAGAAATTATACCTTAAGACTCTTCAAGTAGATCCTTAGATTCTGCTTGGACAGCTGCTTGCTGTGGGTTTCTTGTATCTGAAGTGTACTTGAAGTGACCAGCTCACCTTCCAATCTCTCTGTGAAGAGCAACTGTTCCTGGTTCTACCTTGACTCCCAATTTACATTTAAGGATGAGAATCTGCACTGGACTTAGAGAGACCTGAAGTCTTAGATAAACATGGGTTTTAAGCAGTACTGTGATTTTCTCAAAATCAAACTATGTGATTGTGCTGTGTTTTTTAATTGCCCAATTTCCTTATGGTTGATGAAAAAGTCCCCACCATGTGATGCTTTGAAGTTCTCCCTGGATAGTCAGAAGACTCTCTCAGCAATACTCTGGGCAGTCTTTTCATCTGAGAAATAATTTTTTTTTCTGTACAGGATTTAGCAGTAAGAGACAAACCATTGGTTGAATATACTAATACATGTCTGTGAGTTAATCTAAGTCCCATTCTGCTCCAGGAAGTGGGGGTGAAGGCACGGAAAACAGCACTTGATCACTTTTCACCCTAGTTGAGAAATGTTCCTCCTTGATTCCAGAGTATCTCATCAGCTGGGTATATTTGTTGCACAGACCATATGCTCATCGAGAGTGTTTGTTGAAAAACAGCCAGCTTGGAGATCAGCTAGTCCAGGGGCTCAGATCAGTCCGGGGTGTCAGTTGTGTTCACCCAAGCCTGGCAGGTCTTGGTCCACCCACGGAACTGATGACTGACATCCTGGATGGGCACACAGATAAATCCCTGATACCCAGCCGTGGCTGATACACAATTTCCTCTTTGATTCACAGTTATAATTTAAGTTTCATAGATCTGGACCGTAGATCTGGACACATATACTTTCCTGAAAATGCACATCCTGCATTAGCATTGTAGGGAAGCAGAATAAGACAGATACAGAAGAAAAGCATTGAAAATACATTGATATGTTTCAATCATTGCTACATCCATGGCAAACACTTCTCTCTGTCCTGGAGAATGAAGGAGGTACACGTTGCTGTAAAATGGGCCTCATTCACATTCCTGAAAATGTTTCCAGTTTCTTCCATGTAGCTTTGCTTCTTTGGCTTCCAGGTAACAACTTCATCTGAGGCAGGCTCAGATCTTTTTTCAAATGAGGCCCTAGGAGAAAATCTGCCATTGGGTCGCTATCAAAGCCTGGTACCTAGCTGTTGGAAAGTTTGCTTTTATCCTTATCACAGCTGTGGACAACATAAGCTCTTAAGCTTGAGGCTCATCTGTAAAGGTGGCGAGCCTGTGGAAACTTGTCTGTAGAATGTTTCTAACTGTGGAACGTGCTTCACAGATATTCTAGGAAAGTGAATTGACTTCAAATAGGACATTGCAATGGGTTCACTTCACAAGCTAAAGAAAATTTCTTAAAACACTCTTTAATCTTGGAATTTCTAGGAGCAAATCTTACTTTTTTTCTTCATTATAGCTAGGAAGCTGTCTTGTAAGAAGTTCAGAGAAGGGGATGGAGATAAATAGTACAAAATGTACCACTGTGTTATCTTTATAATGGTAATACAGAGGAAAGAGACAAATTTTGGATGGATTTTCCTTTTCTGTAGATGTCTCCGCAACAACTGATTTCAAGGGAAGCTTTGTGGTTAACAGTCAGTTAGGAAGAAGTGACACAGTCTGCATTCATTTGAGACATGAAACTGGAGGATGCAGAGACTTCAGAGACTGCATGTGGACGTACAGCTTACAGAATAGCCAAGAGCTGTGTTGAATGCTGCAAGCCATGTTGGGTTTCTAGATAGGACATTTTGTGAATTTAAGGTGAGAAATGGGCTGCACTAAGGAAATTTTCATGAGGATAACATTTTCTCTCTTCTCTCATATGTGTTAATTATTTCAAAGCTAAGCCACTATTATTGGCCACTTTGTGAATGATTAAAGTACTCCTGTCTTTAAGCCTTTAAACTCACTGGTACTGACATATTTATTTAGGAAGAACAATATTCTCTCTGAGCTTATGTAGGACAGACCCATCATTAATTGAACTTTATACATAGTTTAATTAGATGAGGAAACCATGAATGTATATTAGCAAAGAGCAGTGAGGTAGTACCTGTTGTGAACAAAAGAGCAGTAAAAGAGGTACTCCATTTCATTCTCCCTGTCAACACTTCTACCCTTAGCCTGTATCATTGTTTGTCTTACATAAATGAATCTGATTATTTATATTCTGAAAATGTCCCTCGAATTAGGGTCTGTCCCCATTTACTAATTTTTCTAAATAAAAATAGGAAAGAATACCAGTAAGATTCCTAAGAAAATGCCTAACAAGAAATGAGATTCAGTGAAAATATTAAGTAATATCAACTACCAAGCATTCCCATATTGCAACCTGGAAGGCCCTTAGGAATGGTACTGAAAAAAACCCCAGACTACAGGTGGTTGTGGCATTACCCTTTGTCCCACTGTCCCACCCATAAAATTCCATACCATGACCATCAGTCACAATAATGACAGTATGTTTCTACACTGATGAGAGTAGAGGTGTCTCGTGAGAAAGTAGAAAACTGTTTCCAGATTATTGTTGGATCCATCAGATAAACTACCAGGGTTAGATGTTGTAACTAAAGAAGTGCTAAATAAAAGCCTTGTCAGAGACTGGTACTGTCATGAAAATTCATAGTTATGTAGATTATATACTTATGAAATGTCAATAGTACATAAAACTCTAGTAGTTACCATTCTTCTTAATATAATGTGTGCCTGCAGAAAAGTGGTTAATTTATGACCCAAATGCTATTGAAACTAATAAACATAATGCCCTGAAAAACTACAGAAGCAACTGTCATACAGAAATGATGCTTTAGACCTTGGAGAATGTCTTCAGATGTTCTCATAGTTACATAGGGTATTCAGCTCCTGTAGTTAGTGCAGGATGATTGCTTTTGGTACTGTGTCACCAGTGCCATATTATGTGCAAGTTACTCCTATGCCTACTGGATATCACAGAACAGTTGAGGTTGGAAGGGACCTCTAAAGTAGAACCAGCTAGAGCTACTTGTCCATAACCATGTCCAGCCAGTTCTTCAATGTCTGCAAGGATGGAGACACTACAACCTCCCTGGGCAAGCTGTTGCCGCTCCTTGGCCAGTAAGGAATTGTCTCCCTGTGTTCATGCAGTACTTTGTGTTTCACCTTGTGCCCGTTGGCTCTTGTTCTGTCCCTGGTCACCACTTGCAAAGAGTCTGGCTCCATCATCTTTGCACCCTCCTTTCAGGCATTTACAGCCATTAATAAGATACCCCTGAGCCGTCTCTTCCCCAGGCTGACCAGTCCCAGCTCTTAGAGCTGGTAACTTCCATACTAGAAGACTGTGCCCTTTGGGTGCCCCTAGTTAATTTGAAACACTAATTTGCAAGGCAAATTATGCCTGAATTATATGGTAAAATACTGCAGCAGGCATATAATATCTTAAAAAGCATTATTTGTGGTTTCTTTATAAATTATTTTAAACACTTCTAACCAACATTATTTGAGTACAAAAGCTGATTCTGTATTCTTCTTGATGTTACCGAGCAGTAAAATTTGTTCGTAGTATAACATAATATTACGTCTCCCACAGCCTGTTTCTCTTGTCATGTTTGTGACTAGTCGATATAATCTGATGAAGGACCATTTATGATTTTTATCATTGAACATTTGGTTCAATAATATTTGGAAAGAAGGTCCAGAATGGTACATCCCACTTTTTCTTTATTCCATTGCAACTTCTCCAATTTTAAATAATTAAGCAAACTTTGGGTTTAAGGATTCTTTTTTATTTTGGACACATCAGGTCAAAACCTCAGCCGAGTAGGTGGGTGTATCCATTCAGACTGAAGTTAAAGTTTCTTCATGTAAAGGGTGTTTTTGCTTATATCCATTGGATAAAAAAGCTGGGATCTTGAAAGAAAAAAGATCAATGTCTCACTGCACCAATTGAATTGCTTGATTGTCCCCATATTGATACATAATACAGGATTTCCTGATACTGAGATACTTCTAATCAGTTAAGTTTCTACAGTGTACTGAAGTTTTTTGTTTTGTTTCTGTGCAGCTCAGTACCAGAGCATTTCTCTTCTCCTGTGTTACCTGACATATTAATTGCTAGCATACTTGTGCAGCTCTAGGCAGAATGTCTTAGTGTGATCTATGGCAGATTTTAAATTCTGTTTATCATGTTGGGGTTTTTTTCATTTTTGTGTTTTGGCTTCTCATTTTTCTCATTTTCTTCCCTTACTACTTACAGAGGGGCCCCAATACCACAAAGTGCTTACCTGCATCCAAATATAAAAGCAGCTGAGGTATCGTGAGTTATCCATGCAGAAGCAAAGCAGCAGGAAGCTGCGTGTGACAGAGTTGTATTATAAATTGCAATTTGGTACTCAGGCATCATGCTACATTAGATAATTGATAATCTGATGCCTTTCCCATCCTGCACCTGTACCCTAGGCTACAAAGAACTTAGCTGCCAGAACAAAATGAAACAAAACCAACCAAAGAAATAAATAAAAGATCCAAACCAAACCCCAGAAAAACCTCTGGAGGTGGATACTTAATGAAAGGATATTTTTCATTATTAACTTTCCACCCTCTACTTCATTTAATCACTTGTGACAATTGTCCCTTATGTCCTGCAGTTCTTTCAATTTTGCACACCATTTGAGTCCTACATCTGAAATGGAATAACCCGATCCAACTGCACGGCTGGGGCTGCCTGGATAGAAAGCAGCTCAGGGGCTCTGTGTACAGTATGTGAGACATGAACCTGCCTTGACAGAATGAAAGGCTATGGACACAATCTGCAACGTGGCCAATTCTGATTAGATCTTGTGACTCCTTTTATTTTCACCCAAGAACAGTCAGGTTTGGGAACAGGTGCACAGCTTTTTTTTGTTGAACCTCATACTCGTATATATTGAATCCTCACACAAACACAACCTGATCTGGTTGGACTTGCTCTGACCTGAGAGCTGGGTAAAATGGTCTTCAGAGGTCCTTGGTAGCCTGAATTTCTCTGTAGTTTCATGGTAAGCAAGGGTGAGCTGTGCAAAGGTAACAGAAAGTAGCTAATGAAGCAACTTCATTTCATTGTTGAATTTGGAATAACAATATTTTTTCTTTTGTGTATATAATTTTCAATCTAACAGAAGAAATCAAACCTAAATGAGATGCATTTTTCAGAAAGTGCTTTTAAATTCTGTGATTTACAGTATCTCTATGTCTAATGAATTTGCTCTGGAAAACATTTTAACCTGGTTTTTAGGACAGACCAGTGACTCACTCAAGTTTTAGATTTTCAACTGAGAACATATGAGAGGCTAGAGTTGTAGGGAGGAAATATTCCACACAAGCATTATATATCCACAAGTTCTGTCTCATTGGAGTGTCTTAAAAAGGAAGTTAGACGGGACTATTTTAAAAAAATTATATCCAAGCAAAAGCTTAGGTGAATAAGGCCACGGCAATAAACATCTATTTTAAGAATATTAGGAGTGTTAATACATAAGAGAGGCAGGATGCAGGTTTCTCTTGCACCATGATTTATTGTATTTTTCCTATGGAAGGAAATACTATACAACCCTCATTTACAAATCAAGGAGGTTGAATTGTAGAAAGAAAGAGAAGACAGGGCTATGACTCTGGTGTTTCATTGGGAATTTTTGCCCTTTGGATTCTGCCAGAAGGGCAGGACCCAACATCTGTGCAGTACTGATAGATGGATTTTTATTCCTCCAATGTAACAAGGCAACTATATTGCTTATATATTCTTGTATATATATAAATATTTATATGTGTACATGCAAAAAATAGGAACATAGAACAGATACTCCCTTGAGTAAAAAAAAATGAAACCCAGCAGAAATCTTCCCTGCAGGACTCATATGCTTTTAGGCTTAGGATTTAACAGATAATGTCCTAAATATTCTCTGAGACATTTTGTTTCTGTCTACCCCAAATATGATCTTTTCTCAGTAAGTGAAATTACCTAAAGGCAAGAAGATAAAAGGGAAAACATCCACCACTGTATATATGTCTACTGTGTGGCAAATGGGAAGGCATAAGCTTAATCTGTAGAGGTAGCTCTATTTACTGAAATATTTGTCACTCTTTCATGTCCTGTATTTGGACATTGCTGAACAGTGTCACAGTCATGCTGTGGCATTCATTTCTGCAGTTTCATTGTTTTGGGTTTTTTTTCGTATGTGGCAAATACAGAGCATGTTTACTATAGCCAAAAGCAACCAAGAGATGGCAGCACTGCTTTTAATATTCTGTGTGCACCATCTGCACTGTGCTACATCTGTCAGTGATACTTTTGAACTTTTCTCTTCATACCTGGCACATGCTTTCACCATTCAGTGAATAGTTCTTTCTTTACAAAAGACCTGGTAAAATTAGTGACCTTGCTGCTAATGGGAATAGTCTTTCCCATTGCAAATTTGCATTCTGCTGTCTCATCTCTGCAGCAGGAAAAGCCTAACAGACCTAGGAACTCCCATGAATCTTTAAGTGCCTCAGGGCAGCTTTGGTCAGTGTGACTGAGCAGTCTTGCTTCATCATTTGTTTTCCTGCCTTGCAATAGTTTCTGTTTCATTTTTACTCCAGAAAACAATTTTTTTCATCACCAGACAAGGTGTTTTGAATATAGGATTCTGAGCTAACTGTCCATGTTTAGTGGTTGGTTTTTACCAGTGTGCTTAAATACCTTCTACCCTTCTGAAGTGAACATTAATCACTTCAGTTTAATCCAAAGAAAGCCCCAAGGGGACATAGTCATCAAAGAATTATTAACATTGTCAGGAGATTGTTAGCATTTCAGTAATTGTCCGTAGGCTGTAGAGAATCACTTTGTTTTTTGCACCGTAATGATCACATTATATCACTATGTGTATAGAAAGACTCAAAAATTTTTAATGAACTACTTTTCATACTGTATTTTTAAGAATTTTTTTAACAAGTAGATAGCTGCAAGGCATGACACAGTAAATATTTGGTAACTGTAAGTATTTGAATATTAAGTAAAATGGGTTGTGATGCAATGTGAGGTTTGGTACTTCACATGTAAATGTTAGTATTTTTCATTTTATATTTAAGGAAGTCAATAACTTGTATATGGCTTCGTTGTCAAAATGATTTGGTCACATTGTAAAGCAAGAAAATTTAGCTTGGCCCTCCTAGAATCAACATCTGTTTCTAGCAAACTGATTTTCAGATCACCTCTTACTGTGACTTGGCAAGAAAATTCAGCAAGTAATGTGCTTGATTTTTGAGTTTTGGGTATCGTTACTAGTTTTTTAAAACCTTCACTCTCGCCAAGATAGGCTACATAACACGTAGACTACATACATGTTGCAACCTAAACCATTCTGTGATTCTGAGTGATGTTATAGAATTGCATGTCCGTGTATGCCTAAACATTCAGAAAAAAAGGTAAAAGTTGATGGGCCTGAACTTTAGAGGTTTTTGGCAGTATTTGACAAAATGCCTTGCCATATTTCTTCTAAGAAATCAGTGTTGTCATGAGAAAATGGCCCTATTTTTGGCATTACTGATTTTCCAGTACTCAGCCTGGGTCGGTCTTACAGCAGTGCTGCTGAATGGAATCATTATTTTAAAATAAGCACTCAGGTTTTCCGTACACAGAAAATATATAACCCAAATGATTATCCATATTCAGAATTACAGTCATGTTATTTCAGCACTGCTCTTTGCAACTGCTGTGCAAGTGGCCATCACCAGGCAGCTCCAACCATCAAATTTGCCAAATTGCGTGGGGATAATTTTAAATGATCTGTGCAAGCCTTTTCTTTGGATGCAGAAATGGTGATGCCAGGACCTAAGGCAGCTAGGAGACAACGTGCCGGTGTGATGGTGCCGGTCGGGGGGCTGGACGGGTGGTGGGAATCCAGCAGAACAGTCTGGGCTCTCACCCGAGCTGCACGACCACTGCTGCAGGGGCCCATGCAGAAACTGCTGCTGCCACCACTCAGCCGGCGACTGGCTGTGCTCTGTGTGAGCTCTAGGTCTCTGTGGGGTGTTACCCAGAGCAAAGCATCTAAATTAGTAAGTTTTGGGTTGTTTTTAAAAATAACTGTTTGCTAGTGTCTGTGCCTTGCAGCGTTCCTGCTGTCTCCATTGACACAAACTGCAAGGCAGGGCATAGTGCCCGTCAGCGGCTTGTGGCAGGCTTGGCTTTGTGCTGATGACAGCCAAAAAGGCCATGCTTTAGGGCTGGTGTTGAACTTACAAACTGCTAGATCAGGCAGGGCAGTGGAGGGCACCACAGGGACAGTTCCAGCCCTGGCATCGGGCACCTGCCCAGGGATAGGATGAGGTCAGGCTGGGACTCGTCCCAGTCTGGGACTGGGCAGGCCTGTGGGGAGCTGGAGACTGGCCCTTCCACCGCAATCACTGGGGTAGAGGCTGAGAGCCCCGGGGGGACTGACATGGGGTCCTGGGCTGTGGGCAGGTTTGGGGAGCACCAAGGAAGTCTGGGCAGGGACTGCAAGGCCTCTTGGGTTCCTGACATGTCTGGGCAGCTCATGAATTGACCACCCATGATAACAGAAGTCTTTATTAGCAGCATCTTGTAGAAAACAACCCAAATAAAAACAAACAGCTGCAAGTAGACATTACATGCCTTCCAATAAAATGTTTGTACACCTTAGACATATCTTCAAAAGCTGCAGGAGAAAATGAAGCATAAAGCTTTTTTATGCAATTAGTATTGGTAAGTGGCAATACTAAAGAAGGGTCACAGTAGCTTAGCACTTCTCTGGGTATGTGTGGAGTTCAGTGGAGTAAATCACAGGGATGGCATTAGGGCAGCCAACTGAAATGAGCAGGTCTGGTTTCCTTATTGACTTCCACTGGTGTTTTCTTCATTCAAAAAGGCCATAATTTGCAAAAAAGAGCTGCTTTCAGTTGGGCTGGAGAGATGCTGTCTTTTCCTTGTTTGCTCTTCAAGTCTCCCTTTCTTATTTTGTGACTGGGAGGGTGCTGTTATTAATCAAATAGAAACCTCGGCAGAATTCAAACCTTTTGAAGGACTTCACAGTCCAGCAGACTTTGACAGATAAAGACAAGTGGGAGAACACTGGAAGGTGTTTACCTGAAAGATGGTTAACAGGCCTGTCTACAGGCTGGGCCAGGGACAGAGACATTAAATCTGTCTGTGGCTCTGTTTGATATGTATCCTGACCATACAGTAAAAGAGCTTTGTGATAGTAATACTGGATTTTAAATTCCCCAGGAAGCCTAAAAGCTTTCAGAGCTTCACTAACTTGAAAGTGGCATCTCAGTTTCTTCATAACCATCAAAGGATGCCACTACAAAAAATATGAATGTTGATACAAACCAAACCAGAGAAAATGATAATAATAGTTAAGGCCTCAGTCATTCATTTAATTAAGTATTCATATTAGGCTCATCCACTATTGCTAAGCAGAAAATGCAGCCACTTTTAATAAATAAGGTATTTGAGCAACTTTATTGACAATGTCTTGAAAAAAGACCTGAAAGCATAAAATTGATCAAATTAAGATCAGTGAAAGCTGCAACAAACTAGTTTGTGTTCACTGGTGGGAAAACAACTAGTGCAACAAAATCCTGAGTAATCTTTATGGGACTTAAGTATGTCCAGCAAACCAATAAAGTTCATCAAAAGAGAGATATGCAGTCATGCAGTAAAATAATTTAAGTAGAATTGCAGAAAGTATTTCAAGTGTAACAGTAAAAGTTAATTCGAGAATTTAACTCAGATTTGGATTGATAAGGTATTCTTTTAACTGAAAATCTGCAAACTTAGTTGGAGATGAAGAAAAAAGAAATTTAATAAAGAAATTCACATTATATATTCTACTGTGTAAAGTTTTTAGGCTGTTAGGCTTTTTGACTTTATAGGTAGTAAGATTCAATTCTAATATTTATACTTCTTCCCTCCAAAAGATTATAAACCCCTATAAAATTATATTTGAGCAAAATACCTATCTTTTTAATTTTCTTCTGTCTGATACAAAGTGTTGAAGGAATGTCAAATACAGCATATGAAAGCAATTACTCCAACAGATTTAAAATGAAAACACTCCAGCCATGAAAACCAAGTCTTTTGTTTTTCGTAAGTATTCAGAGAAATACTTTGCAAATAAATTACAAAATATTAGTACAGTTGCAAAAAACCCCCACTATCTTTCCACATGAAAACAACAACCTGAGCATAGATGAAAATACTGGATATAGTGGCAGTCTGACAGTCTTGAAGAAAACAGTTGGAAACACACACTATAGAGAACCTCTACATGGCACATGCTTCCAAAGAAAGAAGCAATAGGTTCAGTAGGTTTTGCTTAAGAAAGTGGTTTAGACAGGAAAATCTTTCATGTTTAAGGAAATGTCATGTAAGAGAGAATGGGTCTTACTTTAGTTGCAGAATTGCAACAGTCTGGGTCACCAGCAATTGCTGGAACACTGATTGAAAAAGCACTATGTCTGTAATGCTATTAGTGCCTGAAGGTGTTCTGTCTGACACCAGAGAATTTCTTGCAAAGGACACCTATGCAGGGGAGATAGAATGAAGGAGAGTTGAGAAACCTCATCAACATCCCACTGTGTGAGCTTCCCAAATAGGATACAATTGAATTTTGGATGCCGAGTGCACAGTTCACTGGCAGGCTGCACAATTACATCCGGTAATAGACTTTAGGCAAGGTAAAATAACTTAAAGGATTAAACATTGACAGCTGTGTGTTTGATATAATTTTACTGATACATATTTGAATTTAATCTTTTAATATATGTGGGCATATTGTAGGGTAGGAGATGAGAAAGGAATCTTAGAAGGGACTAAGAGCAACTAATGCAGAAATAGAGCTAAACAGTACTGTTTAGTTGCCTTGCATTAAGAAAAGAGTCCAGGTCTTTGACTTGCAGATAGCCCGTCAAAATTTGTACAGTCTTGGTGAAATAGAAATCGAGTTAATGTGTGTTTCACTATCAAAAGTCATGCCTAAGTCCAGACTTCAACAAGTCCTACTTTTTTAAAATGGAAAAAGAAACCCTAAGATGTGTGCCTTCATCTAAGCAAACATAATAAAACTTCATCAAAATCAGTAAGGCAAACCTTTCATGTACAAGTAAAATAAATTGAATTCTAAATTAATGACTCTTTCTCAGTGGTCTGAATCATAGCATGATGCTAATGCAAAAGAAAAGCTACTATATTCAACTACTAGGCCACACAAGAAATCCATGTTGTTTGGTTTCCATCTTAGAAAGCATATTTACCCAGATTATGTGGGCTGCATACCAAAAGTAGTTTCACTGTGGGGAACAAAGATCCTCCTTCAGGATTTTGTATGTCTGTAACTGTAACCTCCGGGTTGTAGTTGTCTAAATGGCTACGTTAATAATTTTTTATTTAGATTCTCTGGTTTTCTGTAGCTGTCTTAGCAGATGACCTCCGATTTAAATTCCCTGGAGCAGGGACTATACATTTATATGTGCATGAACAGTAAGGATTTGATCTTGGCTTGAGCTGCAGGCTATGACTGCGATGTAAATGTCAAGTCATAATAGAGTATGCTCAGGCAATTTCTCTCAGAAATAAAACTTGCTGTTTTCAAATGTCACTAGGCTAAAGAAATTTCAGCATAAACCAATGCTGAAGTCAGTGGGAAATACATTTATCCACAATGTATCTTCAATATAAGTTAGTTCTAAGACACATTAAAATTTTATTAATCCAGGTTTTCTGTATAATTTGCTCTAGCAGAACTATGCTGTTTGAGAGGAAAAAGCTGATTGGATGCCTTTGGATTTGCCACACTTCCCTTCTGTCTCTCAGGCACTCTTTGCAATTTTTGGCCAGACAGTTTAAAAATATATAAATAGTCATATTAATAATTTAAAAACCGTAGTAACACCTCTAAACTTCATCTTATGCATTAAATCAGCCATAATGCAAACTCTTTTCTTAAAGGCAGCCTTTTATTCCTGGTGTATGCCTTTTGTTTTTAGGCACTTTAATTTGTTGCTGTAGTTGGAAGAAGTCACCATCCTCTCTCTTGCATCTCTAGGACTTATTTGCAGAACAAAGAAGAATTAAAATATTAATTATACCAGGATTATGAAAATTATATATGATGTGAAACAAATATTTGAGAAATAAATATTTGAGTTGATACATATGACTTTTTTTTATTTCTGAAATATATTTACAGTCACTCTTCTCAATGGTGTCACAGAAGTGGTTAATGTTTGAATTTCACAGGAGATAATGGCATAAAAATTAGATACTGTTAATTTGGAATCCCAAAGTCCATTTATTGAAGTTGAATAGCTGCCATGATTAAAGGGAAATAATTGAGATAAAAATATAGAAAGCTGCAAAGTCTTACAGAATGCAAAGATGTGCTGTGGTTTCCTTATCTTTAGGCAGGCTGTTCAATATTTTGAGAAGTTCTGTCATTGACTGCAATAAAAGAAAGTTGAGGCATATTGTACTGAGCTGATGCCTGTTGGGTTCAGGGACTGATGTCTTATATCATGAAAGGTGCCTTTAGGGTCCTGGTGTGACTTCTGTCTTTTTCTTGTTCATAAGGTAGGTGAAGTTGGTTGGGTGCACAGTATTTTGGATTGCCCAGTAGCAATCCTTCAGTGAGCATTGTTGTTGTTCACTAGAGCTGTAACCTCTCTCCTTTGCTGGATCCTAAGGCAGGACTCAGTGGGTGTGTCCACTACTGGTTTGTTCCGTACACCTTTGTGAGGAACGGGAAAAGCTGACAGCAGGAAACATCTCTCCACCAAGTTAAGGCTTTTATATAGGTCTGGCTACTTCTTCCTGGCTTACAAAAGTCTTTGTTTAAATAGCTTTGAGTTAAATCTGTGCAATGTGTGATGTCTTTCATCCACTGTGACTCAGCTTTGAAGCCTTAGCAAAGAGTAAAATTATTTGAATGTAGGTTCTTGATGTTGTATGCAGCAGTGTTTACTTGGTGTATTTGTCACTGTAGAATCAGGAGAGGCTGTAGCACCACACAGTTGCATATCTGCATGCACATACATTGCTAAGATACAGCAGTCAGGATCAAGTGATGTAGATATCAGTTGTATAATATAAAAGAGATTATTTTATATATATGTGTGTGTAAAACCATCACCCTTAATTCATCTCCTTACTGTAAGAAAAAAAAAATGTAGACCACTTTAAGAAATTCATCCATAACCAAATAATTCTAAAAAAAATTACTGAATTACTTTTTAACCTGAAATTCCTAAGCTATTTTTACTCCTCATTTGGCTTTCAAGTTGACAGAGCAGCTGCCGTGGGTTCTCCTGCACTGCATTCATCTCCAGTTTCAGTGAGGGATGCAGGAAATGCTGACCTGAATAAGGTTGTGTTGGTACAATAAGTTATGTTTGTGTTTTGGCGTAACAGGAAGGTTCTGAGGGGAGAGCCTGGAATGGGAATGCAATCCAAAGTAGAAATTAAGTGTCCTAAAGGAGAAATCGATAGGCTGCAGATTTATTTGTAACAAAGTATGTCCATAAAAGATGTAAGCCCAGTGTGTACAGATGGAAGATGAATACTGAAATGCTACCATCCATCCAGGGAATGAGCTGGTCAAAGAAAGATTTGAAGCCTTAGGCGAATGTGAAGGCCTCAACACATTTTCCCAAACCTTTGAAGGTTGTAGCCTGTACTTTCCTCAGAGAGCTTCCTGCAACCATCTGACCAAAGGAGAGGCCTTGTTGGTGCAGGTAGGAGTTTGTCTTGCTACACAGTTTTTATTCTCTTGCTGCCCTGAAAAAAGGGTAGAAGACAGAAAAACAAACAAATCTCACATAGCTGGTTTTAGTCTTTCAAAAGGAGATTTCTTGAATGCTGTATTGCTTTAGGTGATGAATTTTCCGATGGTGTAATTTCCACTTTTAATTTGACATAATTGAAGTGGAGGAGTGGAGCTCAGGGAAGCATTGCTGATCTGTTCACTATGGAAATAAAATGGGCTAGTCCCAAATGAGATTAGATAATCCATAATCCAATTTACCTTTCCTAAGGAAAGTTCATTGCTGACTGTATAAAGGACAGTGTCCTTAACTGAGGACACTGGCTTTAAATCCTGTATCTGGCCACAGATGCAGGATGCTACCTGAAAGGCTAGCTAGTCCAAGGGTCAGTTTGTTGGTAAAATAATGTAAAAAAGAAAATAAGAAAAAAATCATTTCAGAGCAAGGAGTTGATGAAAAATGAAGGTAGAGGAGACACTAAGTTTGCATAGAAATGCTTTAAAATCAGTGAAAAAACTGTAAGAAGCAAATGATTAACTGGACTTCAGAAAATCAGTAACATTGTATCTTCAAGAAAATATCAGAAAATCCTACAAGTGTTAATATCCACAAATTGTTACAGAGTGAAAAAAAGACCTCTTCTTTCTGTAATTTATATGCAAACAGTGAGCGAAACACTTAAAAGTAACTCTTTCAAAGGGGTGGTATATGTGGGAGATCTTACTGACAGTCATTGTTGCTGTTACAAGTAATACAATGGTTCAATATGAGTGAAGTATTAACCTTCATCAATTAAGCACTAGAAAAATTGCTTACTAGATGTTCTGATACTGTTATGATTACTCATCACTTCCTCAGAGTATTCCATTCCAGTGTCTCAAATTTATTTGTAAACTGAGCAACAAATCCTCTTTCCCTTTTTATTCGGCAATAGGTGAAAACATCATACATGGGCTTTCCATTCAAATATTTTCTTCCCTTTTAGCAAGTATATCACAGTTTATAATAGTTGCAATCATGACCAGTGACATATCAATCACAGATGATCAGTAGTTGTAATCGTGGTTAGTGATGTACTCAGTTCCCAAAGTAAAATATACTGTGTCAAAAATTACAGACAGGTATTCTTATTTCAATAAACTGGAGTGCATGTACCCCTCATCAGCTTCCCTCAAGATTAATCGATTTCCTCCTTAGCTGACTTAAAAATTATTCTGGAATTTCAACACTGATCAACAGTAAGCAAGTTCCTGGGTTTTTCATTGGCTTTTACGTATCGAAGTGTGATTTAGTCTTAAATCTTGATTTGCCGACCAGCATTAGTACCTCTTCCAAGTCAATTAGCACAGAAATTCAAGCATTCGTAATCTGCATTTACTTCAAAACAATTTTCTGTTCAGTCTAAAAAAGGTAATGAAAGACTTAAGACCTTTCCCTAGACTCTTTTCCTTAGAATTATTAAAATTAACTATTTAAATTCAGTTTTAAGGGCTGAAATGTCCAGTAATGTGAAGACCATCTAAGATTTCTTGTATACTTCTGTTCCGATCTGAAATCTCTGTCACAGAAATCTCCTAGTCCACAGCTAAAGTTCTGTTGGCAATTTTAACATTTATTTACTGGTAGTGCTACCAAAACCATGAAAGGTTCTTTGAAGAAGTGGTGCTTGTGGTGATGTAGGACTTGAAGAAGGGGCTTCTGTGCCATCTGCAATAGCTGTCCTAATAAATTGCCTCTCTTCTCAAAGCGTGCCTTGCTTGAATACAGAAAAGTAGACATTGTTGGATCTGAATTGCTTAGAGGATGAACTTCAGGTCAAAGACTGCCATAAAAGCTGATCTTTTTCTGTCTTGCATGGGAGTCTTGTCTTGTCTTACATACTTTAATAAATGATTGCATAGACAATCACTCTGGATATGGTTTCTTGAGCTTCATGAACTACTACTGCTTTCCACTCCTACTTACGCAGTGCGTTTTACTTAGCCAGGTACATCATTTGGTACAGAGTAACACTGCGACATCCCATAAATAATTTTCTTCTTATACCCAATACTATTCAAGCTTAGACATACAATTAGCAGGATTGCTAAGTTACAGAATTCAGTATTTCTGAGTAATGAGCTCTTTTTTCCCTCTCTCTGCAATTACGAACATGCATTTCAAATTGATGTCACCTTGTCTGGGGCTTAAGCATGATCTGAATTTCACTGATTTGTGTCTGTCTGACCCTTGTGGCCTCATATTTCATATATGCACTTGCAAGTTATTCTTCAGGCCACACTTCTTGTGGGTTTTTTGCATTCTCAGCTTGTATTCTTTTTACTGCGATTTCCCAGGCTGCAACTCACGTTAGTACTGTGATGGAAATGTCAGGCTAAATATGTGTGAGAATAGGTAAGAGTTTAAAAAAGAAGAGTGGAAAACAGTTACACCACAACAAGAAAGCTTGTTGCTGTAAGGTTTGCCAGGTATGCTTTGCTGTGATGAATGGCATTCTTTCACTTTCTGAGGCAAGCACTGACATGTGTCAGTAAAATTTATAAAGGAAAGAACTTACGGTTTCTAGTTTTCCTTTCTATGGACAGTAGTATGTTAGGAATCTCCCTTTCATGAAGTATAAAAACGGTTGAGATTGAACACTGCATATCCATGGCCATGCCTGTAGATGTCCCTTGTGTTAGTAGAAAAGACCACAGCATAGCGAGCAGTACAAAATCTGTGCTGTCAGATGTTTACCTGGTTGGAAATTACTTTGCTTCTTTAATAAAAATGTTGCACTGGACTAAGTGCAACTAAGGTACAGTTGTCACCTATTCTTATTCTTTGAATAGGCCAAGAAACTAGAAACTTAGATCTGAGAAATGCCCTCTCAGATCTAATTTTCTGTTTCTTAAGTCCAGGGAACAGCAGTTGATGACTGAGTAACTGCTTAAAGTATTTTGAGGAGAATAGTGACTTTCCAGGAGAATAAGATATAAGACTGCTAGGCCACTGTGCAGTTGGAAGGGACAGAAACAAAGCCCTTGCTGGTAAATATCAAACAAGCTTTCTATCTGAGGTCTTTCTTTCTGAGAGAAATAATAGCTATTAACAGTTTTTAACCTTTCTCTTGTGTAGTGTGGCAAGATGGGAACTTAGTGAGGTGAATCAAGTTGGCATTATTTGAATATTAATGCAAGCAAATTTCAGCAATGCTGCTCCTTGGTCCTACAAATAGAGCTATCTAAGACACAGAAACTATTGCATGAAAAAAAAAAATTGTTATTTCTCTATTCACTGTAGTACTTAATTTTAAACTTAAAATATTTTCTTATTTATTTATTGGATAGGAAGGTGCATTTTTCACATGTTGAAAATGATGGAAATCTTATCTTCTATATATGTTACCATATTGGATGATTCCCTTACGTTGCTCTGTGTTGTGAATTGGTGAGAAGTGGGATGATACAATTATATTTCATTAGAATTAAAATCTTGCACTATAAAGAAAGCTACTAAAATGACTACATTGGCATTTTGGTCTTAATTCTCAAAAGGTTTGGTGCAACAGTTCTAAATGAATTATAAATGTAGGGATAAGACAGGGTCTGCAACTTTCAAAATGGGGAAGGATGAAAGAAAGTTTGTTGGAAATGGACTGTCAAGTGTAGGTAGGGAATAGAGGGTAATATGCTTATGGGTGTTTTTTGCTCTTTATATCAAAAGTCCTATGTTTTTCCTCTAGAACTTACATAAAATGGATTCTTTGAAGTGAAGTTGTTGTCTGCAGTTAGCTAAAATACATGTGGGTGACTGCTCTCATTACCAAAAAAAAATAAAAAATCCTCTGCCAAGTCCCTTGGAAGTTATCAATTCAAATACATTTTTTTCTTCTGTCTTTTTTTTTTTAAATCATCTTTACCAGGGTAACTAAGTCTAAGTTTGTTTTAACTCTTCCTAGGTAAACACTGGTTCATACTATTATCTTTCCTACTTGTTTATCTAAGAGAACACATATATAGCAGCTTTTAATTTTTATAGCAACATAGAAGTGACAGCAGTATTAGTAATTGCTTTAACGTTTCTATTACTTCAGTTTGGGGTAATATAATGAAGCATCCTTTTAGCAGAAATAATATAACTAAGCATCAGGTTAATGCCTAGTATAAAGCATTAAATAGGAATCAAGTATTCATTATCCACATTCAACCATCTGTAATCACAAAGGCATTCGACAGGAGATTTGAAATTCAGACCACTTTTAACACTGTTTCAAGTGCAGGACCTTTGGATATTTATGTGCTGAAGATTAAAATCACGGTGCATCATATTCATGCTTTAGGAAGAAAAAAGTTCTTTAGTCTAGATTGCCAGAGTTGCTAAGGATTTAAATCAAAGTAACATTGCTATCACAGTAGAAAATAATGTAAAAGTGATATAGGGTCCACCCGTAAAGGAATTTTAGATAGAAAAGGAATGCATTGTCCAAAATATACATAATAATACCAAAACACTGTTTTGGAATAATCAAATCAAATGCACTGACTCTTCCCGGAGTTTCCTTTAACATAAATTGGAAGTCCAGTATTCTGATGTCTAAATACTGCATTGACATAGAACCTTAAAAGCAATGAGGAGCAGATGCAAGAACTGTCACACTGATAGAGCACACAAGTTTGAGACAAAATGGATGGTTCCTGGTTGTATAGTGGTCATAAAGGTAAATGTAATGCTTAATAACTTGTAGTATAAAGCAAAATAAAAGTTTAGTTCTTTCTTTTTCCATTTTGATTCTTGAAATACCTTTAAGAGATGTTTATTTGATTCTGCCTAGCCATTATGGACATACCTGTCTTTTCCTGTGTTGAAAATTTGTGCATATATCTCTTCTGATACCTGTTATCTCAGGGTCAAATCCTGCAGCTTTGATAAAATCTTTGGGGATGACTGGAATTTTAACTCCCTAGAAATGGAATTTTAGTGTCAAGATTTATCATTAAATACCTGAAGGATATTAAAACAGATTCCTTGCAAGCCTCAGTGTCCAGGAAAATAGTGTAATTCAAACTAAGGATAAGTTGTTAACCCAAGGCCACAAACCCAAATATTTTTAAGGTCAATATAGTAATAATCATAACCTATCTTCTGGATAATCATGGAAAGATACATTGCTTTTAGTGTAGTTATGTTGATTGTAACTCATGCTTATGTTGTTAGGTTTAATTTCATGTAGTAAGGCTCTGTGAGCTCATTTCTGGTGTTCGTGGTTTGGACAAGTAGATGCATAGAGCAGTGAAGTTACTGCTCTCTCAAACATCTGTTCAGTGTCCTTGGTTATGCCTGGAGTTTTTCTCAAGTGCACTGTGCATCCAAGAGTTTAAATGCTGGTTACTGTGGACATAACTTGGCTTTAATTTACTGTGACTGTGAGCTAAACCACATGAGGGTAAGAGCTTGTCAGTGTGATCGGACACAGTCAGCATACTGAATGTGGCATCACCTGAATCCACAGCATAGTAGAACACAGCTGTACACATCTAGTCACATTTCCAGTCCATCATTGCAAGCTTCAGGAGGTCAGCTCTGTCCGCCTGAGGCATGCTGGACTAAATCTTTCCCTGCATATTAAAAAATGTACCAGGTATCTTCCACTCATGTCCAAAAGGCCACCAGAAAAGGTGTTTGATGCTCAAGGTAGAAAATACATGAAAACCAAATCCAATTCATGTCCCCAATCACCTAGGAAATTTTTCTAATGACACGAAATATAAATTATTTTTGCTGAGATTTATTTTTATACTTCCTGTGATGGCTGTTCTACTACACACAGAACTGAAGATTCATTAGAGTGGAAAGAGGTCAAGGAACATTATTCCTTGACAGCTGGGGAGGTACCTGCATTTCCATCTGTGCTTCCAGAACTGTTTGTGTACTGTGGTTTCACAGACTGAGACATCAATCTTTAAAATGTAAAGCTTTTACTTTTTTTTTTTTTTCCTTTTATCACCAATGCCACATTTTCTGAAAGTGTTTTTTTTAATGAGGTAAACAAGTACAACCAGATAAGTGGAAAGATGACATTTCTCTGATGGTTGGTGTTAAAAAAGCAGTGGTTTTTACGGGAAGGTGAGAATACAGTTTGTGTAACTGAAGGTTGTTCCGTAAGAATGGCACAGGGAGGTGAAAGTTTCTAATCTCCATCCAGGGCACCTGCAAGTAAAGGGAACTTTCTCGACTCAGGATGATGCCTCTTAAAAAATTTGAAGTAGTATTACTGTGAAAAGTGTTAGTCCTAAAACAGTTGTTAGGATTTTAATGTTTTTTTATCTATCAAATATGGTGGGTTTTGATAAAGTAACAAGCTTTCTGTTCAAAAGGTTTGTGGGGCTTTTTTTTAATCAGCAGCCATGGGGCTGTGAGTGTGGTCTTTCTTACACATCACTGCTACTGTGCTGGTGGCAACACACACAAATGTCAGACATGAGTACTGCTCTTCTGAGAATATCCAAGTGGCATTGTGAACCTTAGGGGGCAAAAAAAGGGGAAACTGTAACTTAGACAACCACATCTTTTACTGAAATCCGGGACAACAGAGCTGTTCCCATTACCTGCAAGTATACCTAGCTTTGTGTGGGTTGTAAGAATAAATTAACTAAGAAATTATTTTAGTTGTTTAAGAGAGCAGATCCAGAGTGAGCAGAAGGCTAATGAGAAGGAATGGTAATTTCCTTCTCCCACCATCTTTTTCTACACTGAGAGGAGGTAGAACCACAAAGTTAGTAGTAGCTCTCACAGAAGGAACATCAGAGGGAAGAATGCTCATGTGACAGCACACAAATCTCTAGGATGAACAAAGGAAAACAAAGCCTGTAAAATATTAAGCCTTAGCATTTCAGCCAGATGTCGTAAGATTAATTATCCTTATGAATCCTGTTTCTAAGGTTTTACAAGCTAAGTCTACAGTTTTTGTGCAGTTAACAGTTCTAGTTCAGTGCATGCAGTCTAGTGGTTACATAGGGTTAGCCTGATCCTACAGAAGACAATCACACATTCCAAATAAAAGACCAAATGCCTTGAAGTAGATCACTTGGAGATAAACAGTATTAAAATGGAAGCACATCTGCCAAGTATCAGCTGTCAAAGCCCTGCAGCTATCTGAAACCAATCAAGTGTTAGAATAATCCGTTGTAGTGCACTTCATCTTTATGTCTTTGTAATCATCCAGCCAATTTCATGAGCTACATGGGAGACCATACGTATGTGTTTGTGATTATAATAATGCTTTCAGTGAAATCAGAAAGAAAGAATATACACTTAATCTGCAGCTATGAATTTCAGCACCTCATTTGATGATTTTTTCCTGATTTCCCATCAATTCATTATTGCCTATGGCAGTTGAAAACATTCATTCTGTATCTAGCTGAGAATTAAGAAAATTTAATGTAAATAGTCTGAACTTCTTATGCAAGTACATGCAAGAGTTAAAATGGTTCTAACATATGCATTGTTGCATTTTTGTCCTTCAGAAATGTTTGTGTAAGACTCTTTGCAGAGGGATAGGGCAAGCTGATTGCTAAGGTCCAAAGTCAACTTTTCAGCTCACCAAGTTGTTGGATCAGATAGCTGCTGCCTCACTGAGGCGTCTGCAAAAGTTAGATGACTTCCTTCTACCCTGTCATGATCGCTGAATAAAACTGAAAGCATTCTCTGATGGTTACAGAGAAGGTTGATGGGAACTGGAAGACTCTCACATAGAACTGTAAGACGTGCCATAAGAAAGGCCACTTAATGGCACCCAGTTTTCTTCTTTCCTACCTCTTTCCTTCTCCTTCATCCATCATCATATTATTTGAATAGTTAATAGAGCAGAAACTGACCTTTCATAGAAACTAGGTCTAGCTTGTTTTGGCATTCGTAGAGCACTTGGGCACTGTGCTGTACAGGCTGATTGCCTTTCTTATGCAGTTAATTCTAAGGACAGAGTTTCACACTGTTGTTTTTCCAAGTGGATCAGAATTCTGATGAGGTAGAGGAGATGCAGGAGACAAGTTGAATGTGAAGTCTAGGCCCTGGCCATCAGCATGTTACAGATACTACTGGCAGTTCAAGAATCTAATTGCTAGATATCAATGGTTAAAACGACATCTAACTTTTGCTCTTGGTTATCTGGTTTCCAACATAATCACTAAATTTTGTGCCTGGATAGACTATTTTCCCTGTTATGCAGATAAAGATTGGGTGTAGTCTTTAAAAGTTTCATGGACAGAAATGACCCTTTAAGTGTTCAGATCTGACCTCTCACTTAAGATTAAGTCATTTAGTTTCAGTCAGCTTATGTGTGTTTGAGTAACATGTGTTTACCTCACCATAATTCTCAGCGATATGCAGACTCTTTCTTTATAGGCATTAGGGGATGGAAAGTCTGTTAGTGCCCTTGGTAGTGTGTAGGTCTAGTGGTTAGCAACCTTTATGAATATTTATATCATATTATTCAAAGGGAGAGTTTGCTATTGTAATACTCTCCTGATCTGCTTTTTGTACTAGAAGAAAACCCTAGTGCCTTGACTGGGAGAAAGTTTCATGTGTTGGAATCAGAAAACCTCTCAATCTTCTGGATTAACTGATCAAACTAAGCCTTTTAATCATATGGGTCATACATAAGCATTTTCATCAGTTTATTTTGTATTATTCTTCACTTTCTTCTCCAGTCCTTTCAATGGCCCCTTTTGAATTTGATGTCTCTAAGCAATATTTGAATATCAAGAAGATTTCTGGAAGCCTTTTGCCAAAATAGAGTTTTCTCCACTATTTTTATGCTCTTTTTACATCTAAGGTTTTTTAATTTGCTCTTCATGCCACAGCATACAACTCAACTAGATAGATACTTAATCATGACATCTAAAATCCTCTTTAACTGTTTTTCTGGGATACAGTCTCCATTCTTCAGGAAAAACCAGAATTCCTTATTGTTTAATGAATTACTCTTCTTTTGACTTAATAAAACACATTTATACCTACGAAAGTAATCTCAGTCTTTCTACTTCTTTCATTCACATCTAATAATTTTTTCCAATTCAAGTCATCAGCCAGCTTTATAAAGTCATTGTAATGCTTTCTTCCAGCTCATCGGTGAAAATAGTGTTAGCTGTCCCACAGACTGTCCCCATTTGCTACTGAAGATGTCATCCATTTCTCTACCTGTGCTTTGGTTCTGCCCAGTCCTGTTTTTTATCTGAAAATATTAATCAAAATGGCATTTCGTAAACTGTATCTACCACTAATTTTAAAAAGTGCAACTTTAGGTCTAGGCAGGCAGTCAAGTTAGTTTGATAATAACTGTTCTTGGTAAAGTGCTACTGACTGACATTTGGGACCAGATTTTGATCAATGCAAAGAGAAAATATTTTAATAGACCCACCAATTGTTTAATCAAGTGGAAGAATGATAAGGTAGACTAAAGCAAAAATTGTATAAAGACTTTCATAAAGTTGTTTCTCCTGGCTCTTCTTGTAGAACCCCACAACATAATTTCAGCTTCCATGGCTGTTATTCAGGCATGATTTACTTCCATATTTATGCTTGGAATAGTATACTTTTCTTTTTGATCGCAGTCTTCTAAAGCAATTTGTAGTTTGAACCAAATATAATCTAATAACTAGACTACAAGTGATGTGAACAAAATAGCTACATAATCTAGGATTCAGTGTATTCTTAAAAATAAGCAAGCCTATCCAAATAGTACCTGAATATTTCTATATAGTCTAGCAGTAAGTATGTTTACAATTAATTTGGTGTCTTACCAGGATACAGGCTTGAATATAAGTTACTAATTAGTCTGTATTATTTAAATTTCATTGTGTATCAATTGTGTAAGAGATTAACGTTGACCTTTTTAAATTCATTGAGACAGGAGGGTTTTGGAATCAACATTTGAGATCACAGGCAAATGAGCTGGTATCATAATTGTTGTAACCACCCTTCACGTGCTTTGTAAGATGTTGAATTGGGTATCTGTTGTAAATAATTTACCATTCCTTTTATAAGATCCTGGAATAAATTAACCTATTAACTGAATGTAGGGGTTTCTGTATTAAATTTTTTTTTCCAACCAAAACCCACAATCTTCTCTTTTCCATTATTCAAATTCTTAAATAGTTTGGATTCTATAATATATTAGATTCTCACATTTGAATCAGAGCGGTGTCAAGATTACTTTTCCTTTGAGACAAATCTGTTTCTATAACTTTTAATATGCCTGCAGGTGTGCAGGATGTTCAAAATGTTTGTGACAGTATCTAGTTCTGAGGAGAAAGGGAGACAGCTTCCTTTTTTTTTTTTTTACCATCAGACACAGTATCAGGTGACCATCCTTTCTACACCAGCCTTGACAGAGAGACAGCACTGAGTTCAGCAGCTCCTACAACCTGTAGTACTTCCTGTTCACTGGTTGACTGGGTTACACTTGAGGATTGGTTGTGAAGGGCTCACAGACCTGAGCAGGCTCTCCTTACTTGACTGCCCTGTTCAGGAGTTCAGCTGAGGAGATGGAGGTAGCAGCCATATGGCTTGGATTACCACACAGTATCAAATCTAGAGGTGAAAGGGAACGGGGACTTGTCTGCAAGGCCATTTATAGGGTGGGTGATCCCCTCAAACAGAAAATACAAACATTTGCATATCTTTGCCAAGTGTGGTAAGTGATGCTGTATTTGACGTTAAGAGTTGTTACAGTCATTTATAATAAAGCTAAGACCTTTTTGTTCTCCTTTTTCAATTAAATTCTTTTGTCCATCGTCGAAAAAATAGCATCACAATTTTGTCAATTTTACAGGATGAGCCGCCAATCGTACTTTTATGTGAAATTGTCCAAAACAATTAAGGAACCACGAGCATGTAGATAATGCATGTGTCAGTGTTCTAGCTCTAGCCAAAATACAATATGAAAATTAAAGTATTTATGCTCGCATATGGGTCGCATTGCTGGGAACTCTATGTGTAATCACTTTCATTTTTCCTAGCAAATGTACTCATAAGGAAGAACAATACAGCATCATAGCACTTTGCAATACTCGATGGTGATTAGCCTGATTAAGTTATATGGTACTCACAATAAGTAATTTAAAAGTGTGTAATCTTCTGAGATGGAAGCAGGAGGAAACAGCTCCAGGCCTTCAGTATGTGCTTGCTGTTAACTGTTCAGTGAATGGCCTTTTGCTTTTGTGAAGCAGCGTGTATTTTCTGTTAAGTGCCAATTTTGTGACTTCTGTGAATAAGACGTACAGTGATAATATATCTCACTGTTCCTTAGCTTTAAGGAAACACTTCTGAACCCAGGCAGAGTCTGGCTTCTTCCCTTCAGAATTTTGATCTACTACAGACGTTTGCTAGGAGGTTGTTCTTTCTAGCTGATAAGGAAGTACAAGATTCGTGCCCTGTCCACATTTGCCTGTTGAAACATTTATTTCCAATACAAATTTTTTAGCTTAATCTTTTAATGACAGTAAATGACACCCAAGGAGAGACATGAGTTCTGTAGAGCAAATAAAATGCAATAACTTTAGCTATTAAATAAAAATGTTACAGATTTTTGCAGCTGGAGCTTAAGAAATGCTGGGTAGTAAGTAATGCTATTCAAAATATATTCCCCTAATGTTTCCATTTTAAAATTTTCCTTCAATCTATGTATATTATTCTCCACTTGATTATGCAGTTTGAATTTTTTTAGCCAGAATTCTCTTTGGCCTCCTCATAATGATTATGCTGTAAAATGCCTTCAAATATTTTAAAAATAAAATAGCTTTCAATAACCAGTTATATTATTTTCTATCTATAGATCTCTGCAGAAGAAGCTTTTTTTTCTGTCAAGTTAACTCTGGAGCCACTTATTCTATCCTTACTCTTTCATTTCTTGCAATGGTACCATCATCATTACTAAACATTTATGTACAGCTGTGCATGCACTGTCATAATGATTTGACAATATTTTGCAAGCGAGAGGAAGTCAGTGTTTGCATCTTCAGTGGCTTTATCCAGACTTCTTAGAGATGCCTTTCTAGCAGCAATACTTACTGTGTACCACTCAGATTTTGCCCTTTGTTATTTGATACAGCTACAAACTCAGAATTTTCCATATATAGTACTTGCTGTAATTGCCTCTGATTTTTCTTAATGCATTATAAAGATCCAGAAACAAGAGAAATATATTGACTTCATAAAGAGGATATTAAGCACAGGAAAGACTAAAATGCTCTGCATATTCAGGTACTAATTGGTAGGCTTGCTTATTGTCAAGAATATATGCTAGGATGTCTTGTTATAGAGACAGAGATCATCTCCAGGCCTGCTTTGTACTGCACTAAGACTGATAACCAAGCTGTCTTTCTTTAATTATTACTGGTTTTGTCTGTGGAAAAATTGAACTGAAACTACCCACTCAATTGTAATCCACAGACCAGCTAGATGGGGATGCAGCCTTTCCAATTTGGATTCCAATTTAGACAATAAAAAGAGATCCTTATCCTGTCATCTGTCTCTGCCCTGCTGAGCGCTCTAGAAGAACATAACTTAAAAATCAGGCAGTTTTGGAGTAGTCATGGTAGATATTATTCAGTTCTGAGATTTAGAACCTAGTAATGGAGTATTTTGATTCTTTTGAATGATAAGCTAGTTTATCTCAGAACTGTAATTTTTTTATTTTCTGTAGTGACATAACTCATACACAAAAGGTGCTATTTAGTAGCAACCCCTGTTCTAATGAGAAGAGAGTACTGGTGTCACACTTTTCATGAAAGAAAAGATTTCTAATAATTCAAGTGTCAGGTAATTATAATTTTAACTGAAATCAACATTGGCAGAAAATTTGGAGAAGGCTTTCATTTTCCATGTCTGTCTGATTTGAACAGATTATTGTTTTAAGGCATCACAAAAATCTGGAATTTAAAAATAGTTTGCTGTGCAGGGATTAGAATGATCATAATTTTTTTTTTTTCTTTTCAGGATAAGTGCAGACCATCTGTCTATTAATTTTTTACCCAAGTTCCAACTGTAATTATTTCGTAGTATCACATATTTAGTCATACCACTTGTCTGAAAGTTTTGGTTTTGACACATCTTAAGGGTATGCAAAAATATCTCTTCCCAACTCAGTCTGGATTGAATGTTAGCCTGTAGTTCATGGCTTAGATGTTTATCTTGCTTGGCCAAGGTGCATCCTAAGTTTAAAAAACCTCTATTTTTTGTACACATCTCAATTTAAATATTTGCAGAATGCAGTTAGCACAAAATTGACATTTATCATGAGACTGTTCTTGAAATATAAGATTTACTGAGCAATTTAGATGTGGGAGGAACCCAGCTTTCATCCTGGATGCATGATGCTCTGAAAATAGAAGTGGTATTTCCGATGCTTGCTTATGATCCAGCTAAGTTGATATGTGCTGGCAAGGATTTTTGGGAGCTGCAAACATTCTTATTTTCAAGATGTCTTCTCAGTTTTAAATCAAATCTCCATTTTTCCCAGCTGACCATTAGATGATGGGACAATCATCTGTTCGAGTTCTGAAACTTAAAAGAACCTCAGTCCCAGGACAGTGGGGTTCTGTTCATATTCTTTCCTGAGATTTGTTTGTGGTTGTACTTCATTTTGCATGTATGAGCATCACTTTCTGTCTTCTGAAAAATGTACCTATGTTGTCTTCAAAATATTTTTAGTTTGATAAACAATGATAGAGACTTCTTAATTGTCTGTGATTGTGACAGCAAACAGCAAGGGAGCAGGCTTGTGAGGCTAACTTACACGACATTTTTTCCCATGTATGCATCCTCAAGACTAGATCAAAATGAAGCCGTATGTTGTTAAGCAGTCAGAGAGTGCTGTACCTGCCTGTACCATCCGTCCATTCTAAAAGCAAGTGCAGTTTTGTGAATTAACTCCTTGTGATGTAAAGCCACGTACATTTGTTGGCTGGGACAGACAGCACTTCAGCTTCAGCCAGGGGAAAACAGGACAGGTGGAATTTGCAAACTTTGCAGACTGCTCAAACGAGTAATGGGGGACTGTGCTTCTTCTCTGCGTGCTGAGGGACACAGGCTGGGAAATTGGAGGACTGGGCCAGGTCCAGGCTTGTGAGTCAAAGACTTGTCAGAGACATCCTGATAGGGTGTTCAGCAACGATACCAGTACCTTTCAACTCCGCTTCAGCTTTTACTTCCATACCTCTGGAGCAGAGCAGAAACAGTGAAATTTACAGAACGGACAAGGCTATCTTGGTGTCTAACTTAATTGTCAAGTCTGCATTGTGCCTAACAAGAAGCCAACTAGGTAAGCTCAGCTTTTGTACAATAGCTGCTGTGGTTAAGTGCAGCGGACTGCACTTAAAGGTCACGCTTTCTCAGCAGAGATAGTTCATACTTTCTCGGTGTCACATGTGGCCACAAAGTTGCATGTAAAGGTTGAAGACAACGATCTTTTAGCATTTTTGTTAATGTATTTGCTTATTTTGCACTTGTGGCTATACCTGGGTTTAAATTCTGATTTAGAATTTTTCTGATCTTGGTAGCATTGTTTTACGGTAATCTAGAAACAATTTTTGTTTTCTCTCTGCCCATTTACAAAACATGAGTATTTGTAAAATCCCATTGAGATCCCAATATGCTCCATCTTTTTGGCATTCTGATGTAAAGCCACTGAATGGTTGAGATTGCAAGGCACCTCTGGAAGTGTCTGTTCCATCTTCCCAGCTCAAAGTGGGTCAACTAGAGCAGATTGCTCAAGGTTGTGTCCAATGGAGTTGGCTCCACAACTTCTCTGACCAACCTGTTCTAGTTACTAACTGTAAAAAAAAAATTCCCCCTATTTAGTGGATTTTCTTCAGTTTTAGTTTGGGCTCGTTGCCAGTTGTCCTCTCACTCACTACCACTGAGAGGCATGGCTCCATCTTCTCTGGCAATGGTTTTCTTAATGCAGCCCCGGGTGCTGATGGACACCTTTTACTGCAAGGTCGCAGCATTGGTTTATGTGCTACTTATTACCCAAAGGACTTCTGTGCAAAGCTGCTTCCTAGCTGGTGAGAGCCCAGCCTGCACTGGTGCATTGGGTTGTTCCTCCTGTTCTCCCCTTGTTGAACTTCATGAGGTTTCTGTCAGCCCGTTTCTTCAGTGTGTTGAGATCTCTGAACGGCAGCACAAGCCCCTGGTCTCTCAAAGACTTCTCACAATTTTCCGTCATCTGTAAACTTGCTGAGGCTGCACTCTGTCCTATCATCTACACAGTTAAATTCTAATGCTCCAAATGCTCATCTCCACACTGCTACTAATTCATGTGGTATTTTCACCCAGCTGCCTTTCCCTTGAACTGATGAAGAGAGGCAGTAGATGTTAGGGGACAGATGTGCTGTACACAAACAGTGAAAGACCACTTCATTTCTGTAGTCTGACAAGGGGGTCCAGAACAACAGTTCAGATAAAGGGTATTGGACTTGGAAACTTAGGTGAGTCTGGTTATGAATTCTGTATAAATGCAGGATTTTCAGGTGCAAGGCCTCATTGTGACTTCATTTTGAGCACCAAATGTGTTTTGTGTGTGGCTTGGTGAAGAGGAAGTAACCTCTGCCACATGTTTCTGGGTTTCAGTATATGCCGCTTCTGCCTCACACATGTAACATCTCTTAAATTTACTTTTATCTGGATTTGATTCGGAAGTACATAGTTCATTCTGTTTAAACATCTTTTTACACACTGCTTTATAGAATTTTCAGGACATAGTAACATCATGAAGTTACTGCTGTTGTACCTAATCTGTATTCTACATATATCTGTACATAGTAGTTCACAATTTCAGAGTTTATACTTAATGGACAATACAAACCTATTCAATAACTGTCTTCCTGGAGATATGTTAGTTTTATTGGGAATATTAGTTTATTGGTTATTAATTTAAGTAGGCTCCATTTAAATGTTTCTGTAGTTTTGTTCAGGCTACAAAGTTCTTAGCCATAATTGTACTGACAGCTGTGGATCCAGTAATCTATTTGTATAAAAATCAAAGTATTACTCACAGCCTTAAAGCTGAAGATTGATAAAATGGTGGAATAGAATTTAGACATGGAAGTCAGAGAAGGAGAGAAAAAATTGTTTATGACTGGAATATTTATAAGGTTAAATTAATTTTAAATGTGATTTGCTCTGTGATGTGAGGAGTGATGGTAGCTTCATAAATTAATTAATTAAATAAATAAAACAAAAATAAACCTTTCAGCTACTGATTGGACCATGTTCTAGTCTTACAGAATTATTCAAATACTTTTCCAGCTGTATGTCTAGAATTTGCTACATAGATGTGGCCAGTTTGTAGGGAAAATAGTCATCTGATGGGTTTAGTAGCCTGTGACTTCCATGGCCAAAGAGGATGGCTGTCAAACAGACCACCTGCTGGTGGTACGTGTCACCAGTGGGACCAGCACGTGTGCTGAGCCTGGCTAGTTTGTTTGCCTGAGAATTGGAGAGGAATTTGCAATCGTAAGGAAGTCACTATTATTTGGCACTCCCATGCAGAGCATTTTATCCACATTCAATTTGTCACTGAGCAGGAGGGAAATGGAAATGCCCTTGACGTAAGTGTGACACTCTCAAAGTCCTGGCAATAGTGGGGTATCTGAGCTGTGGCCACCCTTGGCTGATAGCTCCGATACAGAAAGGTAAGATACAGGTAACATACACTGCTGTGGAGCAGTATGGAATCTGACAGTTGGAAATTCCTGCCAGGGGCATTTGAGATGTAAAATAGGATTGGGGCAATAGGGGATGTGGAAAGGAAGCAGGGTGAATTCAGGGCAGGTATAATCCACATCATCATAGGGCACGGCTTTTTGTGGACTCATTCAGGTGTTCAAGGCTTTCATAAAATAACGGTGCAGATGTCTCAAATTCATTTGTGTTAACAGGTAAGCTTGAGCCCAGTGGAAGAAAATGGAAACTGCAGAGTAACTGTGCTTTCAGCTGCCCCCATAAAGTTGAATTTGCCACACACAGTAACTATGTCAAGTGCCCTGAGCAAGTTATAGACTGACAAGGAATTATTTTTTTTTTTTTTAATTTTGTTCCAGAGGTCTTAGGTTATTATTTTCTCAGATATAAAACTTACAAAGGGCTTGAAGGAAAAAGGGGAAGGTGACCATCTTACATCAGATAGCCCTTCACTTCAGGTAATGCCACATTTGTGCTTGGCGGGTTGTTCTTCCAAGAAAGGTTGCCCTATCTGTCACAAGCATGCCTTGTGTCAGAGCTCTAAAGAGTGAATTGCAATGAAGGCAGGCTTCTGGTCACGAGTTTTCAGTTGCTTTTCAGGTGATGCCACATATATCTTGTTGCCCTCTGCTGAAGAAGTTGAAAGAATCCTTTCCTTTCAAATATGTTGCTGAAAATGTAATTCAGCCCTGCGAAGATGGTATCATGGCTTGCTACTTCTGCTGTCCCAGTGACTCCGGGTTATATTTTCACAGCTTTGAGGCAAACAAGGGGGTTGCGTTCACCTTCTCTTTCTCCTATCTTCAATGCAATTTGAGACTGGGTTGTAAATCCAACCAGGCCTTCTTACATACAATGTCCTGGTTAGGAGGACACTGACAATAATGCCAAGCACACTGTACAAGTCAGAACAAACCCAACTGTTTTTTCCAAGCTGCATTTGCTCTGTGTTTACAGAAGTTAAATTTATGTGTCTAATCTAAGTACTGACATGCTCAAAATATACCTGCTTCATATATTTGGAATCAAGCTATTTAATATACCAGCATTTTTAATGTCATGTTTTATGGACAACCTCATTTGCATAGTTTTCTACCTTCTTCAGCTCCTACTGATTTGAGTAAAATCTGAACCTAAAATCTGTTTAGGAAGAAATTAAGAATCCATTAATTGTTTGTGATAAATATATTTATTCACTGGATAAATAGTATTTAAGATTCCAGTATGCTTGGTCTCGTCATAGATTCTGTTAATGCTTTTTGTAATAGGCAGGAGATGGGAGGAGGAGATAATAGCTCTGAAAAGAAACAGAAAAAATCTTAAAAAACATCCCAAATAACTCATGTTAAATGTTTTCAGAAATACAGCTCTCTGAGTACAGGTACAGACAGCAGCAACATTGCAGTTCTGTCAGAAGATCCTGTTGTTTTGGGCTGGAGTGGACAGGAATTAACCAGGCAGTCAAGCCACCATTTGTGCAAACACCGTCTGCTGTGGGAGATCTTTTCCTCATGTAGATATACTGGGAAACCCTTGATCCTTTTCTCCTACTACTGATGATATGCTCACTCATGCACTTGGATATTTCTGGATTCTGCCCAGCAGCAGGTCAGCTTGCCCTGCTGGAAGGCAGGTGAGGGTGCTGGCTGTCATGCCGAGGTCACCTCTTGTCAGTGTCTCCAGCCCTGTGCTCTGCAGCTGCCTGGCACTGACCTGGCACACAGGGGAGTCGCTCAGTGATGGAGTGGCACCTGTATCTTGGGCGGGTTATTTTAATTGCACATTAATTCTTGAAAGCGCTTCTGCTGTTGTAAAATGGACTTCATAGTGCATGTGAATCTTGAGAAGGCAGTCCTTACGTGTAATATGGAAACATTAAAGGTGTTCTGGGCTCCCAGTGCTGCAGAAGAATATGTTTTCAGATTTTTCTGTCTGTTGTGAAAACAGTGGCTTAAAAAAAATAGGACAGAAAGCTTCTGGCTACTATTGGTGTGTATCACCTAAACTTCACATGCAATTTTTAGTAGTATTTAGTTTTAGATAGAAGTCAAGAAGTCCAGTCTTATCTGATATCAGAAGACTGCTTTAATACATTTCGGGTCCTGATCTTGCCTCATTTTCAAACTGGCTGAATTTGTCTTGCATACTTCTCTGGAAAACTGTATTCCCTCAAGCCTGACTTTGGGTTGTTTCCCTCTTGCTCAGCTTCAGTTTAACACCACCAGTTGTCTCTTGTCTGGCCTTTTTTATGCACTGTGTCCAAATCTTGTACTGTTTCCCACTTTATTTTTCAAGCTATTAACTTGGCAATGTCATCTGATAATGGTTTAAAGGCCCAGTGGAATTCCAGATATATTAATCTACTTTCCCTTTTTTCTTTTTTACTCTGTGAAATAAATTATGTGCTGTGTGAAACCTTAATAGAATCAAGTTCATTTACTTCTTTTCCTTTTGACCATTTCAATTTGAATTACTAGCAAATTTTTAACTTTGGAAGTCAGCCTAGGCTTGAGTTGTTTGTTTTGATTTTTTCCTCCTTTCTTAAATAGGTATGAAAATTTTTTAATGTCTATTTAGAAATGGCCACTCCCAGCTTGATAGACTAACAAAATCTGTGATTACCTCTGCTTATTTCAGTTTTGAACTGGACATGATATAGTTCATCCTGGGATGTAGAGTATACTGTATTACTCAAATTGTCCTTACCGTCATCCCTAAGAAGGACATCATTTTTATTGAAAACAGGCCAGATAAAATGTTTTTCACCGTACAGATCACTTCTATTCCAACCCATCCTAACAGCAAGGCTATTTTGTATTGAAGTCAAAACTATCCAGTTGTCCTCTAGTGGTGTGTTGAACTATATTTTTCAGAACAAAAAATTGTTGAAATTGAGATTCTTAAAATTTTACTTCATAAACTTTTTGCCCACTCATTATATTTTTTTTAAATGAAAAAAAACATTAGGATCTGGATAAAATTTTTAACAATTGAAGACTGGTAATACCTCCCAGCCTGCACTTGTTGATCCAGCTTTGAGCAGAGGTTTTATGACATGATGGGGAGTAAAACTGCTTTTGACACTGACAGCCCTTAAGCTAACCTGCAAATACTGTTCTTCCTCAAAATGGCTACAAAGCTCATTGCTTTCTTAAGCAAACATTGTTTTCAACTATGAGCTTTAGCATTTCTGTTCTGTGAGAAATTAATTTTGTTAAGTCCAGAACAGATTTTCTGTGATTCATAGACAGGGAGGAAAAAAAAAAAAAAAAATCAGTTCCCTCACTTTTCATATTAGCTCTGTTTTGCCAGTAAGAACAGATTTAGCTCTTTGATTGGACTATTTCCAAGATGTGCTGAACAAGTAATATAAAATTCTCAATTTTACAATCAGCTTTTAAACCTAGATTAAGATACTTAGATAGAAAGAAGCTACAGATGCAAAATGATGGGATAACTCAGTTGAGAACCTGTCAAAATTTCATTTAGTGTAATTAGAGAAAAGAAAGCTAAAATAAACGCAAAGCCGGTAACTTCTACGTATATGTAATATTTCTGAACATGGTGATTTTGATGGGCAGAAAGAGAAAAATACTACTTAGTGGCATGAACTATAGTGAAAACTAACTGGATTCTGGATCTAATCTACCAGGCATGGTAAAGAAAGAATTTTAATTAATTGTTTTGAACAAGTGATGTTGAGGCATCCTGGAGAGGGATTTGCATAGGTGGCCAAGAACTCAATTTTCCTATTGTTCAGCAACCTTTTCACCAAAGCAAAGGACTTTCAAAGAATTGTATCTGCCAAAGTAAAGCTCAGCTAGTTATTTGAGATCTGGGTTTCATTTCCCTTGTCTGCTTTTTCAGTAGAGTCAGCAGAGAAAATTAGTGCATTTATTTAACCGAATACAGTTTAACATTTTTCTGCATAATTATGCAGACTTTCCAGAAGGTACTAGATGGTTCCTTGTGCAGGATGAGGATCACTGCCCTGTCTTAACACTTTAAAGTGTTGCAGCTTTTCTAATTTGAAGTGCTTTGAGGACTGCAGTAAGTAGAATTTGATTTTATCAAACAAGCCATCTCAGCAGTTACATTCTTCTGTTATAAGGTTCTGAGATGTGAACTCAGTGAACCTGTGACGTGAACCTGTGATATGAACCTGTGACAGACTAATTGGTCTCTTAAATTTTTACAAGTGATAAAATCATATACCTAAGCCTCCTGCATTTTTTTTTCAATGCAACATGAGAACCTGTAATATTTGTGAAGTTAATTTTCTGGTCTATTAAGGCCACATTTGCATTGGAAAATTTTGCGATAATTAAGTACCAAGCAGCTTTCACTACTTGTTCAATTTACTCTCTGCTTTGGTCTCTGCAGTTTGTGAAGAGAAAGATGATCTTTCTGATAGCTTAATGGAAAACTAATACAGAAATTCGGGGACATGTGTTCGTTTTTCATGAGTATTGGTAAGATTGCCCAAAACAGGCAACAAGCTACCATTGAGCTGTAGCAAAATCAGCTGCATGGCAAAAGGTGCAAACAGGGAATTTGGTACTTGCTTCGATATGCAGACAGTGAGGAAAAGATGGGTTATAGAAAAGCCAAACGGAATGAAGAGGTCATGTGTAGAACTTCCAAAGCTAACTGAGCACTTGGTTTTTGATGTGATCAGAGGTTCACTCTAACTCTTGCTACTTGTACAGCCCTTCAGGGTTTATCTGGTTGGCAGACTTTCAAATACAAAAGGACCAAAGTCCTGTTGCAGTTTTAACTCAGTATTGAAATGTGTAGATTACGTATACATACCACAATGAAAAGATTCAATATTTAACCATCTTGTGAAACTTCAAGTTCTGGATATAGAGAATATTTAAGTAGAAAGGTGGTTTCATCCTTTTTTAACAAAATAGAATTTCAAAGGATTGGTTTAGTTGCCGAGTAACTTTCATAACATTTTTAATTGTAATTTTCTTCTACGAATAAAGATGATTCAAAATATTATTGCTCTCAGTATTACTTAGTATGATATCTGGAACATATTTTCTTCAAAATTCTGCAAAGATACCCTTGTACTATTTAGGAATTTTCTCTTTAATGCCTGCATATAATTTTAAAAAATACAATGTATTTCTTACATCTGTCTTTGCCAAATGTCTGACCTGTGCACCTGGTTTTACATGTGTAATGTCTCCTGTGTTGTCTTTCTTCTGGTAGGCGATGAATAATGGAAGGAGTATTATTTTTCCTGGGGAGCTGATTCTCATTTTCTCACCTGTACCTTAGTGGTGAAAAAATCCAGAATAAAAGACTCTGTGCTTGCAGCAAAGCTCCAAATCTGTCTAAAGGTTGCATTTACTTTTTGTCAGCTTGCATTAATATAATTTTAGTCATTTTCAGTCATAAATGTGTGATTAAAGGTTATCCATATAACTAAATAGCTGTTATTACCATGTGCCATTTTAGTTACTTGGATAATTTGTCAACTCTATATATACAAACAGACTGTTTACAAATAAGAACTTTTACTCCCGTAGTTAAAATCATAAATCAATAGCAATTTTTCATGGGTTGATCCAGCTGCTTATCACCCACCTAAGAGATCCAATTACCTTTACAGTCATCTAACATTTTAGGTTAGAAAATGGTTTTGTGTTGCCTTTATGTTTATCCACTGAAATGTAAATTTAACCCTCATCAGTCCTTACTTATATACATGATTCTTGGTACTCTTGAGATTCTCTACTGCCTGGTGTTTCTGGTAGTATCAGTTATTAATTTATGCAATTGTGTCTATACTACTCTTTATCAATCACCAAGTTGCCAGCATCACAGATTAAGGTTATTTCAAGTACAGAACTGGAGACACTGTCCTGTGCTGTACTCCAGTTCCTGGAAGTTGGAACTAACATCAGCTCTTTGTAACAAACTTATCAAACAGCCTTCTAAAAGCAGAGCGTGTGTGGGTTTTGCCACATCAACTCAAACTGCATGGGGTTGGCTCCTTCCATGATGTTTTAATACCTTTTTTTAAGCTCCAGCAAAAATTCAGTGACCAGTTTGGACTTGTTTGTCCTTGTCCCATATGTGTGCTTCCTCTATTTCTTTTTCTCCTGTTCTTTAGCCTTGCTATGTTATAAAAGCTATTTGTGCTCTCTTCTGAGACTTCAGTTCTTTCATCTCAATTCACCAAACGTTTCTAATTTCATCTTTTATCAGTTTTTATTTTCTCTATTACAAAAAGAGAATTAAATAAAGAAATTATGAACAGCAGAATAGTGACAGGGTCTCCCACGTGCCTTGTTACACATGCCATGTCCAGGACAGTACTTTGAGGTTAGCCCAGCTTCTTGTGGGGACTGGACCAAATGATGCCAGAAGTCAGTCCAACCTGAGTTACTCCATGATTATTCCTCCTTCAACTCAACAGAAAACAATCTTTTCAGCACACGTATTAAACTTGGCTTTTTAAATGCACATTTCCAGTCGTTTACTTAATCCTTCCATAAAAAGGATCAAAAATACCTTTCTTGCTTCTTGCAGAATCTGCTCCTGGTTTCATAGGATTGTTTCATGTCCACAGGTCTGGTGGAGAATACAGAAATAAAAGACAATCTATAAGGTATAGATGACTACCATGCAGTCTCTTCAAAGCCAAACCCAGACGATATGTTAACATTAAGACTATTCTTTGTTAGTTACAGGGGACTTCCCACCATTATGGAGGCACAGTAGGAGTTTGCTTCTGGATCCAACAGGCATAAGCTTCAGGAAGGGAAGTAGCTAAGTAAAAAGAAGAAACATCCTGCCTCTGTATTTTCTTCTGTAGGGGAGAGAAGGAATGGAGAGAAAAGGCAAGAATTGTTTACATGGAAAGAGATGAAGGTGAACAGCCCTGTGAAGAGAGGCTTCTTGGAAGGAGCTGAGTGAAGCTAATGTGAAGAAGCTGTAGGGGAGAACAACTGGGAAGGCTGTGATGTGTGTTTTCACAGTGACAGGCTTTGTGTGTGTGTGTTGGGAATTTCCTGCATGGAATACACTTTCTTCAAGGTAGAGGCCGTCTGGCTTCTGTCTACATTATTTCCCTAAGGAAGTGCTGAACTGAAAATGAATCTTCCCTTCAAAAGACAGAGAAAATCCCTTTCTACCAGTTACCAAGGACAACACAGAACAAATACTGTAGCTGAAATAGTCATGTAAAAGTGTGATTATACTTTGTATACTTTACCTAAAACAATGGTCAGCTTGAGGCTCTCAGCTTGATCTTCATGTTATGGATTAAATCTTCTGCAGAAGAGATATCCTTGTGCAGTTTATTGGTATTGAGAAGATGAACTTCATATTACTAGAGGGTTTTTTAATACCTGCTCTAGCAGTTAACTATACAAGGAAGAAATGTTGCAATATCCTCATGTACAGAGGTGGAATTCCTTAAAGGAATTTCATTTAAATTACACCATATTTATTTGGAAATTAATGTTTTGGTATCAAAGACCATAACCAAAAAGATACTGGAAAAGTGTGTTGTAATGCTTGTTTTTACGTGACTATCTCTATGCATCCTTGGTTTGGTTTAAGTTCCTACAGTGCTCATATTCTCCATCTTGTCTGCAAATTTCTTCCTACAGTGCTCCACTCAAAGCATGGGGTACTGTGTGCCCCAGAGAAGAATCGATCTCACATTCACTGGATGTTTCTTACCCAAGGTCAAAACGCAGGTTCTTTAACCTACCCTGTGTGAAATTCACTCTCACCCCTCGGTCTTCTGTACCTTTTCTGCTCCACTGGGAGAATGCCTTTCCTCAGTGTTCCTGTCTGCACGCTTCCTCTGAAGACATCTTTCAAAACTTGGTGCAAAGAAGAGGTAGCTGTGGTGGCGTCTTTTATAGTGGAGTTTCTTAACTAAAATAATGTGACGTTTTCTGTGTAGGATTGAGGTTTCAATAGGAAAGACAGGGAATAGCCCAATGATTACATTCATCCTAGTTATTGCTTTGTTTTCTCACAAGTAAATAAAATATTATATCTAGTTCTATCACATTGTGCACAAGTGCTTTAATAGCTGAACTGTTGGAGTAAGAGGGAGGAGGGAATGAAGAAACTAGACCTCATTTTATCTTTCAGGGTGTTGTACTGTTTTCTTTAAAGCATGACAACCATTATCATACATTCTGTGCAATGCTGTCGATAAGGCAGGCTTGAAGTTTTATGGGTACTGACAGCTGTGGTGTGATTTAGGCACCAGACCGCCCCATTGCCTTAGGGCGGAGATGATTCTACCTCTCCACTATTGATTTCTCCAATTTGCCATTTCTGATTCTATTTTAGATGCTTGTTTGGTTTGGATCGGATCCAAACACCACCACTGGGACTGAAGGAATATCATAGTACGCTGCTATCTAAACTACTCTGCTGGGTAGAAGCGGCAAAATTTAAAATTTAAAGGAGGCCGAGGGGCGACCTCATTGCTCTGCAGCTTCCTGAGGAGTTGAAGGGGAAAGGGAAGTGCCGAGCTCTTCTCCCAGGGATCCAGAGACAGGATACCTGGGCATAGTCCAAAGCTGTGCCAGGGAAGGTTCAGACTGGGCACTAAGAAGGATTTCTTTACCAGGAGGGTGGTCAAACACTGGAACAGGCTGCTGGAGAGGTGGCCAATGCCCCAAGGCTGTCAGTGTTCAAGAGGCATTTGGACAGTGCCCTTAATAAAACACCTTAGCCTTTGTTCAGCCCTGGAGTAGTCAGGCAGTTGGAATCAATGGTTGTTGTGGGTCCCTTGCAATTGAAATATTCTAATTCTATTATATTCTAAATGTGCTCCTGTCTAGGTGGTTCACTTTTGGAAATGAGCTTCTTTCTCAAATAAAAATAGGTATAAAGCAAACAGAAAGAACTAACATTGTTAGCAGAAAGCCAGCCTTAGGCTAATTCCTTCTTTTTGTGAAGCACCATCTTTTTACTTAAATAATTAATAATGGGAAATTACAAAATTAAGTAATTCTGTTTGATTTTAGCTTTTCTAAATAAGAATAAAAGAGTAGTTTTATTAATTCAGAACTGGGTCCATCTAGCCCAGTATCCTGTCTGGAATGCATTAGGACATGAGATGGAATCAGGGGAAGAGTGAGAATAGGGCAATCACAGAATACTTGTTTCCCTAATGCTGCTATTGCGTCCAAGTTTAAAATTAAATAAAATACACAAAGCATGTATTGCCCTCTAAGTTCTTTTCCTTGGAACAGCAAAGCTTCAAAGGCTTCCACTCTGACAGAATTCTCTGTGTTCACTGTCACATATAGTAAAATTTACTATAATTGGTACTCTTGCAGACCATTTCAGGAGAGATGGTCAAAAACTACAGGAAAACAGACTGTATTATGTTTTGTCCATTGAACAGCAGCCTTTGCTGCCTGTTTTGCAAGCCCTTAAGCAGTGCACTGTGTGGAATGCAAGACTGCTGGTGCCTTTCCATGCTTGCTCTGTACTTGAATGGTGCTCTTACTGGTATAGCATCTGAACTTTAAATCATATTTAAATACAAAGAAATAGAACTGTTGTATTAAGCACAATCAGTATAGGGAAATCGAATATAAATAGAACTGAAGCAGTTTAAAACTTGTTTTTAAAGGAAAATCATGCCTGCCAATTTCTACAGGTATTACATGCAGAGGAAAGCATTGATTTTTTGAGACCTATTTGGAAATTTGGCTGCAAATATTTCCCTGCATCATTGGAAAGAAGTACAAAACTTTCATAGCACAGCCACAAAGTTCTGCTATTGATTTCATAAAACCTGGGGAATAAGAATAATTTGTCGGGGAAAAAATTAGCCAGTTCTCTTTCCCCGCAGAACTTGAAGCAAGGCTTTTCTAATAAAGTGGGAATTAACCACCTGAATGGTTTTCTGGCATCTACAGCTAAGAACTTTGTCATCAGTTTAAAAGTCAGTTTGAAATTCACAAAGTAGAAAAGAGCAGCCATCAGTAAAATGTGGGGTTTGTGGGGGTATTGTTCCTTTATTTTGGTTTGTTGGATTTTTTTTTTACATTTTCTTGGATCATTGTATGAGGTTTATTGGAACATCAAAAGGACTTCTTGACAGGGTAGCCGAGTTGTTACCACAGCTGACTATTAGAGTTCTATTAAATATTTGAGAGAGGCTACAGTGTCATATTTATAGAAATGAAGGGAGTGACTACCAGTGTCAGAGATTTTGATGTAATTTTAAATTGGTCACAAAAAAAAAAAGGTTGCTCTTGAGGCGTGGTTTTTTTCTATGGTAATTTATTGAGGGGCTGGTACTTTTTAATTGGGTTATTTCATGTAAAATTTATTCTTAGGTTATTTGGTTTTTTTCCCCACCAGATAGTTGGTACTAAAAGTTGTTTCCTATTTTGCAGATAACTTGAAGTGTACTGCTGATTTAAAATCTGCTTCTCCTTTGCTTTAGATGGAATATTAGTTTCTCAGCCTCGTTGCTTTTTGTGAAATGCTTTTGAATCTTTGTTCTTGCACCTTCCACAACCAGAAAAACAATTTAAAAATCAGTGAGACAGTATTTGCCTGTAATTATAGACAGCAATGTTTGTGTAGCTCCATTGTAAAAATAATTGGAAAGATCATGTGCTGATACAACTCCTTGTAAAATCCTTTCATAGTTTTTCTACAGTCGTGTTAGATATAATTTCATGATTGTTTTAGGTGCAATTTTGTGAATTGTTTTAGAAAACAATAAAATATTTTTGTATAGCAGATAGCTATAGCACTTTCTCAAAAAATGAGTGACAGCTGTAAACTGAATGACTTCACACAAAGGAGAGGCACACAAACATTTCTTGGATAATTAAAGGAATACAAAATAGTGCGTTTGCCCTGGCTCAGTGATAAACCAAGGAGTGTGCCAGAAACAGTGAATGAAAGAAAACCTACATCCTTTCCTAGCAAGAAGTGAGTTTCTTTGCTGTCATGTTCTCTGAGGAGCAGTAAGGCAATGACTAGCCAAATGCTCTGGCCTGCTGTGCATGTGCACTGATGTATATTGGTGCAGGGGACAAAAGCAATGAATTTCTGCAGCTTGCATAGTAAGTACTGTGGTAGGAGAAGAGTGTGCAGTGTGGTGAAGCTCCTTGCACTGAATGATTCTGAACCTATCAAGGCCTGGTCTCACATTAGGCCACGTCAAACTAAACCCAAGTGATACTGCAAGTACCCCTGTGTCCAGGTAGTGTGCAAAATGTGTGTGTTGGACTGGGAGTTCAGTGTAACTTACCTTTGCCTACCGTTGTCCTTGCTGCCAGTGCCACAGGCACTCTTCTACCTTCTAAGAGTTCAACTGAGTCCAAGGTGCCCTTCCTGCGTCCCAGCATCTGCTTTGAAAACGAATTCTTGGGTGGCTGTACAGGCCCTATGTGAACACTGTCTGCGAATGTCTCAGGTGGCTTTTCTTCTGCCAAAGTACTCAACAGCATTCCCCACCTCTGGGTTAGCTCCCATGAGGATTCTGGTTACTTTTATGGAAATGTGGCTGGTGAGCATGGTCCAGGAAAGCAGTATTTTGGTGTCACTTGGAGCATTCACTTCTATGTCATCAAAAGTGCTTTTGACTCCTGTAAATTGCGGGGAGAGGTGTTTGATTGTCTTTTGTAACTCAGCTTGTTGTGCAGGTGCTGGTTGTCTCCACAGAGCCCATCTTACCATGCTGGGTTCCTATCAACTCCATCACTAAGGGGCACTGACTTCTTGTTTGACTTGATTTGAAGATAAAATGAAGGGTCTCTAAGGCCTAATTTTTGATTGTTTATAGGTCAGGCTGGGATTTTTCTGTCTGTGCCTGAAAAGGGATAAACTTGATGTAAACAGATGCTAGTAATAGTCAGATATCTTTAGCTGGCTGAGGAAAGTCTGCATTTTTGCAATGCTTTGTGCTTCTGCTCATTCCTTGCTGTGCACAGGCAGGTAGAGCTCCCAAGGTGATGCTCCCCAAAATGAGCTCCCTGCAGCGTGTTTTGCTCATTTCCCTTTTGTCCTCCCGGTGTGCAAGGTCACACATAGAGGGCTTCTTGCTACTTCAGTGCCTTTATGGCATGGGTCCAGAAATGGGAACATGTGAGTTCAGCTGGACTCAAGATGACCATTCCATAGATATTTATTTTGCTCATTCTTGCCTAGGGAGGTAAAACGACTTTTGCTGGAATATTTCCTTGCCTAGGTGGTTATGAAGGATAAAACTTTAGGCACAGTGTAGTGCATCCTTACAGAAGATAGATTCATTAGCTTTAACATCAAGAACTAAACATAAAACAATATTCTTCTTTTGTTTAGTCAAGTGTTTTGTTTGGTTGGTTGGTTTTTACCATTATCTTCTCATGCTTAAGTTATTCAGCTTCCTTGGGATTTTCCTCCAATACATCATATTTTCCAAAGACAATATAAGCATAGAAGAATCAAGTTTTGCGTAGTTGAATGGTGACAGGGGATTCTTTATATCACTCAACTAAAATTAAGTAGAACAGTAGTCTTATATGTACCTAGAACATTTGAAGTAGATACAGGACTACCAATTAAAAAAGAAGAATACAGCAAATAAATCATAATTATTCTTCTGAGTGTGGGTTAAGGGAAGTAGTAATTCTACCTGCTTGAGTTCTCAGCTCATTAATATTTTATGCTACTATTTTCTAATACTATACTAATGTAATGCTGGTTAAAATCCCCTCCTCAAACTCTAAAGATGGGTGCAGGTTTGCGTAGTTTGGAACATCTTGATAAAAAATTTTATTACTCAGCGTCCTCAGATAGTGGATATTAGAGTTTGCAAACTTATATAATGAGGTGTAGTAATATGCAGAAAAGTGGTTGATAATGCATTTTTCTTCAGAAAAAATACGAAGCACAAGCTTTGCTTTGCTGAACATGCTGAAAAATTTATTAGGGACAGTGCTTCTGTTAATTATTATTTTTTGTCTTTTCATGTATTTGATGTAACTATACAGTCAGTAGTACTGATCTCTTGTGAAGTTGGGAAACACCTAAAAGGACAAAAAATCATGCCCTTTTATTCACTCAAGAAGATTTGGCACAGTTGTGCGACAGCCTAAAGGCACTCTGCACAAACATGTCGGGTTACTTCAGTCAGGAATCTTTCAGGCCAAAAGCAGGAAAAGCCCAGTTTCAAAAAAAAAAACCAACAAGGGTAAAAAAAAAAAAAAAGACAACAGGAAAAATGAAAAATAGAAAACAGAGTATCTAAATTAAAACTATGGGAAAGTCTAATAAAATTTTTCTAGGGAAACCTTTTAGATCTTCGTGTGTAAGGCTCTGACATTGATTTGTAACCAAGAAATGGCAACTTCAATATCCAATTATATGAGATTGTTCCAAAACTAAAGAGCATGAATTTAACTAGGGAAAATAGCACTCTTTTCATACCAGAATATATTGATATCCTTGTAGGAGCAAATACAATTTTAATAGAGAATCATATAATCTTTTACGTTGGAAAAGACCTTCATGACCATGGAGTCCAACCCTCAACCCAGCACTGCCAAGTCCACCACTACGTCATGTCCCCAAGTGTCACATCTACACATCTTTTAAATACCTCCAGGGATTGTGACTCCACCCTTGCCCTGGGCAGCCTGCTCCATGTTCCGCATGTTGAATAAGAAGGTAGCATTAGGATAAAACTTTTGATGGTGGATCTGAAGCCCTAACTATAAGAGCTACATTATTTATTAAAAGACCGCTACAGTAGTGGTGAGGAGAAGCATGACTAAAACTGGAAAAGTCAGAATTCATTGTGATCCTAAGATGAGTATGAATACAGTACAGTGTTTCAGTGGAAGTCAGACAAGTGATGTTGGGGATTACTACTAATCAACCAAAAGTGATTCATTGAACATAATGAACTTCGTTACATTTTGTACAAATTTGCTACTTTAAAAAGGCTAAGCTGAAATTCATGAAAATGATAATTCACTCCTTATGCACAGACTTGATTTTCTTTTCTCATTTATTTGGATGAGGTGGCATAGGTTTTTTCATCAGTGTGTTCCTGCCAGCAACATCTAGTAATTCATTCTGCCAGCAAGAATGCCACCTGAGATACTACTTCTTTTGCTGGCTGGCGAGGTTATATCTATCACACAGAAATCTGGATACTGAAAGAGGGACTCTAGATTGGAAAGTAATATATTACTTATTATGGATTATGCTAATTACAGAAAGGAAGATTGCTTTCAAGTCCCAGTGTCGCAGATGAAGCTGCAATTATTTAGTGATTCTGAAAATCAGGCAAAAGGCATTTAAAATTGGGAAAAGTGTTATTTCGAAAAGAGCTACTTTCCCTAGTCACCACTAGGGCTCCATTTCAAAAGGTCATTTAAACTAAAGCAATTTCTTCCAGTTCAGCACTTTGCAGTGCTTATTCTTTGTCAGGCAACTCTGGCAATGTTTATCTTTAATATTGTTATTCAGTGGACTTGAATGCAAGCAGTTTAGTTGACTGTCTCATTGAAGGACTGGCTTCTTAATCTATGAAATCTCACTACAGTGAGTCAATATAAACCACAGATGGCAGACGTTAGGGAATTGATGATGATGTATAGATTTCAACTTGTCAGGTTAACATTTATGATGCCAGGTAGAAATTAAAAGTCCTTTTAGAACTATCTTTATGCAAATTAGGCAATTCTTTTTTTTTTTAACACTATCAAATCTAGTAAATAATTGCCACAAGTTCTTTAGTGTAAAAATAGACCTCCTAAAAGAATAATTCAATTTCATTTATATTATTATTGTTTAGAACCTAGATAGTAGGAGGTATGCTTACATATTCATAAGTGATCCAGCATTTGTTGGGGAAAGGAAAAACAATTAAAGATTTAAATCCATTTACTCATCAAAAAGAGCATTTATTCTCAACATCAGAAAGAAATAAATAAAATTGTTTGAGAAGTTAAAATAATTTCAATCTTGGTTTTTTTAACTGATTGATGTGACAGATAATGTTGTTCTCCCCTATAAATATACTGTAGAAATGTACAGGAAAAAAATTTTAATAGTGAATGTAATAATCAGTTCACTATTATCAAGAGAATGGTTAGTACTGAGTAACTTCAATCCTTTTTGTATTCTTGGCATGTGAGAAAGACTGGTATTGAAGCATAAACAGAAACATGCCTTGGAGGAAAGTGTAGTCATTGCCTAATTGAATATATAATTCATTTTATCATACATTTGAATATATCATTTATTTTATTAAAAAAAAACCCTACCTAACCCATTCTCTAGTGTACATGCTCATTATTTTAAAATTAAGACCTTCTGTTGCTTAAGTGCTTGTACATAGAAGCACAGACACATCTAAATTTACTCTCTTGTGTAGACCTGTTGAATTAACTTAGCTGCACATTTAAATAATATAAAAATGCCCATAATGATCAGTTGAACCAGGAATCATACTCTTAATTTCTTTTAGAAATCACATGTAACTATTCACTTGAGAAAGCAAATTATAATTTTCTCTAGAAGAATGGAGAATCCGACAAATGGAAGGATCCCAAAAAGTTGAAGAATGCTACTGTTTTTGCTCTGAAATAGTGCAGTTTCTGTATCAAGACCAAAAGGGCAGTTTCTATACATATGATTTAAATTACTTGATAAAGAAATAAAGATACTTCCCTCAAGCTGAGTGAATGCTGTGCCAGACATTCATTAAAAAATATATAAAATTAGGTATTCTAAGTATATTATTTATTCTTAAGTCTGTTCTTCTATTAAACCAGTTCCATCGGAATAGATTTACATCTGAATATTCATGACACTACAGAACAATTTAATTAAAAATTGACACCTTTTTCTTTCTCTTTCCAGTTCAACAGAAGAGCAGTTTCACTGGCAAACACAAGGTAATATGTTTATCTATATATATGTATTACTTACATTCTCTCCCATTCTTTCCTAAAGAAGATGGAGGGGAAAACCACATTTATGTCTGTGGAGGGTTTTGTTGGGTTTGTTTGGGGTTTTTTTTTCATTGCTAGTGTGTGAAAACTCTACTTAAAAAGTGGCAAGATTTGGCAGAATTCGTTAGGGTTGACAAAAAGTACACTGAAACTAACGTAGAGTTTTGAGAGGGGACATTACTAAATGTGTCCCTGGCTTTTTTTAAGATTAGACCTGAATATTATCATTTTGCTTTTATTAATCCAACCTTCTAAGGATGGCATAATTTTCAGTATGGGCAGCCTCCTGCTGTGATCTCCATTCCTTCGTCAGCTGTGAGTGCTTAGTCACATTAGTTGGTTTTAGCTTTTGTCTTATTATAAATGGTTTGCCTTTTTACCTTCTTTTGCACTTTTCTGTTGTTAATTTCATTACAGATGGTCAGAAGGATATAGAAGATGAACTCACCACTGGTCTGGAGCTGGTGGACTCCTGTATTAGATCACTGCAGGAATCAGGGATACTCGATCCACAGGACTATTCAGCCAGTGAAAGTAAGTTGCTAGAAATATGTTTTCTAGAACCCTAGAATTTCATGCTTTAAAACTGAATGCATATCTTTTAGTTTTTTTCTTGATTATTTTCTGATATTGGCAGAAGGCAATGTAGTTTCAAGCAGGCAAATTGCAAGTTAATTTTTGGGTTTGTTTATAATGGAGGGAAACTCACTGCAAGTTTTTTTGGGGAAAAAAACAAATATGTGGAATATATTTTAAGGAAAATATTTTCTAATATTTTCTGCTATACTATAAGGTCATGTCACAAAACTTCAGTATCACCACCATAAAAACAATTTTCAAACAGCAAGTTTTCACTATCCAAAGTAATAAAATGAAATTTAGTGTGTGGCTGTGAGACATTGTGATGTCTGATTGTAACTACTTGGCCAGGTTGCTGGAACTCTTTAAGACTAAAATTTTCTAGTGGATACAGAGACAGAAATAGGTGAACTTTTTAAAGATGATGCACAGAATGGCAGCTGCAGCAAGAAAGATGAAGTGTTTTCTCAAAGGTTGGCTCACTGGTCATTTCCCAGCCATTCTGTTTACAGAACTGTGCAGTGAGTGGATAGATTCTTGGCTAGGATCAGCCACTGGGGAAGTGAATCAAGGCTAAGCAACAGCAAAAGTGAACAAAGGACATGCCACTCAATGTGTTTGTAGAGCGGATGTCTACCAACAGTTGTGCTCATGAGTCACACTGAGACAATTTTCCAGCATGTTAACAGGTCCATTATCAGATGTAGCACTAGGTCATGAAAAAGCAGGTTAATTCCCTGGTTCCCTTTCTTCTTCCTCAGTCTCCTATCTCATATTCTGTTCCCATCTGCTACAATATATACCCACTTTCACATCACTCCCACTTCAGGTCCTGACACTGGCTTGGATTTTTTTTTTTTTTTTTTTAGTATTTCTCTGCATCTCCTTCCCTCTGCTCAGTTGATCCCTGCTACCCAGTACCTTCTGACTGAGTCACGTCTTTTGAGGTGCCTGTCCAAATTCAGCTTTCTTGAAATCAAAGGGGGTAATCTCCCCTTCATCTGGAAAGGCTGATGAAATGTGACAGCCACCCTCTGCAAAACATCTCTAACAATGGCAAGTCATCACCTGCAATGTGGTCATCAGGTGACAAAAGAAAGACATTGCACATTGGATGCAGAATTTTAAGTGGCTGGAATATTTTTCATTATTTTAAAACAAGGTTTGCTGTAAAATTCACAGCTGCCAGTCCTGGGACAGTAGAAAATTTTTCATTTTTCATTGCACAAGGCTTCTGGGCCAACAATATCACTAATGTTTTTGTTATGGTGTTGCTTTAATCTGAACACAGTCTGTGTGATTGACATCTGTTAAGATGTTGCTTGAGCTGAACAAAACTGGGAAAACATGTTGAAACAGTGTAAGCCCTGTTTTTTTCTTCATTTGGGGGTGAGGAGAAACAGAGAACAGATAAGCATGGTAAGGATTGCCTTCAAAATGTGATTCTGTGATAGAAAAATGAAACTGGGTAGATGACAATAGAGAAGATTGGGGCCAGCTTAGATGGAAAACCGGCAGAAACTGTCTGAAGAGATGGAAACTAAGAAAAAAATGGTAGGGAAAGATGAAGACAGTACATGGAGTGAAGTCTGGGTATGTGAAGAAAACCAGTACTAAAGAAATTTCTGGGGATTATCACAAGAAGCTAAGCCAAAAATAGGAATGCAGATAGATAGAAGAATAAAGAACATGGGAAGATGGAGAGCAGTCATGGAGAAGAGGAGCAAGAGGGATGGATTTGTAGAGGACTAGCAGGGGAGGAACAGAAGTTTGTTAAATCAGGAGGCCCATACAGAATGTTGAAATCTGAGTTTGCTTGGCTGGATGATTTATCCGTGGGACCAGGAGTTAGGTGCAAAGAGGGGGAACAATGGGGTGATGAGAATGACAGTCGAGAAAAGGAAAAAGTGATAGCATTATGGATAGGACAGTAGCTGTCCCTAAGAAACACAGGTTTGGAGAGAACAGGTGCCTGTGCTCACAAGGGAGCAGGCTTCCCCACACAGCTGCAAGCTTGATCTTCTGCATTGTCAGGATATATTCGTGAAGCCTTTTGTCACAGTGCTCTTATTCCTCTGCTCCAGGCTCAGCTTGTAATGAAACTAGATTGCTCTTTGCCATTTATGGTTTTAATTAAGAATCAGATCTATATGCCAAAGCTAACAGTTGCAGCTCTGCTAATCACTCATAAATACAATCAGGATGTCATATACTGGATTTTCTTTCTGTTTTGGGGAATTTTTTTTCAATTTAGAGTAAAATATGAAAAAACACGTCTCTTACTGTGTTTGCAAAGTCAAAGTCAAAGTCTGTACAACATAATTTGAATTTCTTATGACTGCATTATAAAACAATTACTATCATGCCCTATTTTGTACATTTTCTGTCCATGCCTCATTTACTCCTTAGCTGAGGCTCAAATTGCACAGCATACTAGAGGGGAGAGTGCTTCTGACTTCTGTAAGCAATGAGTAGAACACACATACTCAATGAAAACAAAGGTCTTGTATTTACTTAAAATTTAATTGTGTTGCTGCTTTGTGTCTTAAAGTTTTCATGTTACAGTTGTGAAATCATACAGAGTATCTTCTCCTGATACTTAGTTTTAGGTGTTCCCAGTTAGGTGTGCTGAGAACTTGGAGTTGTAACAGAACATTGAGGGAGCACAGCCTCAAATATTTGAAGCATGATACCAAAGGAAGTTTAAAGCTCACTCTGAAATTTCTCAAACACAGCATTTCTATTTCTTAGACAATTTTGTTCTTCATCCTTTCTCCTTTCAGTCTCGAACTAGGAAATGAGATCTGTGTAAATGTCTCACTTTGCAGGTACTCTAAAAATCATTATTTATGATGTATCTTAAGTAAACGTCGAGTGCCATAGAATAATCCACCAGGGTGCTATTATTTTTTTCTCTGTATTGGACTTTTTCGATGGAGGCCTGAGGTGATGCAGTAAAAAATAAGGCAACTACAAAACTCTGAATAGTTTTGCATTGTGTGCACCGGCTGTTAGGCAAGGAAGGAGGGGAAGAGCGATGACTCAGAAAAGGAAACTTAGTCTGGCATTTCCTAACTTTTGAGCTCCTAATTTGACAATTTTAGTTATGTTTACTTCTCTGCAGTTTGACTGCAAAGCTGTATTTTAAGTAACAAGACTGTTTCTGAGGAGAGCATATCCAGCCTGCCATGCAGTTGAAGCAGATTTTTAAAACCATCATATGAAAGCCTGCCCAGTGATGTGACCACAGCTTCCTTTTCTGAATTGTGTGCATCTAGTCTAATGACTTAATCTATCAGTAGCTCTGCCTTTGTAGAGGATTAGTGTGTCTCTAGTCAGAATCTTTACAATTCAGTTTCACGCACTCTGATTTTCTCAGACTTAGTTTTAAAAAGTCGTCACATAGCAGTCAGCTGTTATAATGCTCTAAATCCCAAACATCACTTCACATGTGCTATTCCTTTAGTAGCAAATAAAAGCCATGAAGAAAAGGCTAATGAGACAAGTCACATGAAAGGGGCTTACACAGGAGGGGTTCTGTATTGCTAATAGAGATGCTCTCTAATTATCTTTACTGTGTGTGAATCAGCAAATGTAAAAACCCTTAAGTATATAAAGCTCCTATTAATTTAGTGAAATGAAAGCAGAGCGATCACTGGTTCTAAAGTAATTATTATCAGACAGTCAGATTCATAACTGCTGCAAGCTCTCATACAAGCTTCCTGTGGTTGAGCTGACCTGGGACAAGGTTATATGCAACCAAGGGGAGCTCCCACACTGTTACCCATCTCTTTCTTCTGTCCCAACTCATTATAAGTTGTCTTCCCCAAACCATGCATTTCCAGTTACAAGCGACTGACAAAAAAGTCAGGAAACTTCAAGAATTATGCAAGAAACTGCATCTGACTTGTGACCTGAACCTACATCTCTGTGGTCCAGTTCCCTGTACTGCAGTGACTTCTCTTTATCTTGACGTAGCTCTAGATCTGTCAAGACTGTGTCACTCCAGTTTACATCAAACGTGACATAGCTTCTGTGGCATCCAAGGGGCGTTCAGCGTCCTCGTGTTCGTGGGGATCATCAGCAGAACAACAGTGGTCCGCACATACCCTCAGTCCCTGAGGGTGGGCACCTACAGGCTGCTGCCATTAGCAGCCATTAGCTACAGTATGTCCTAGGAGCCAGCCTGGACCCTCAGGGTCACCCTGAGGGCGCTCGATCCCTGCTCTATGTTGCTGCAACACCCAGCGTGGCTGGCTGCTCGTCTCTGGAAATATTTCTTCCTTCCACCATTACCTCTTTCTAATGGGAACTCAAAAATACTGCTTTTGCACAAGTGAAGATAAGTAACCGTCACCTTAGATAGGGTCAGGAGAAAGACCAGACGTGTGAGAGCCAATGTAGTCACATATAAGACACTGGAGACACGTCACAGAAGAGTGATGGGAATGCACAGTAAGTGTAGGATCTGAAATCGCTGGGTGAGGAAACATGCAGGGGAATGACATTTAGTTCAGGACAGAGATAACACTAGGGATGTATCAGGACACACAGGAGTACTGAACAGTGAATTTAACTCAGGAAAATTCTTTCATGGCAGAATTGTTTAATTTAGTGAGGAAAGATGTGAAAATAAGATTTTTCCGAGGGCTGAGTATGCGCTGTGGAGACCAAAAATTAATATTTCAGACTAGAAATCTTGGCAAAATGTGAGATGATGGAAACAAGACGTTCTTTTCCTCCCCTTCCCATCTCTGCACCACTCTCTCAAAATCACACACCTACTTCAGATCCATTCCTTTTCCTACCTCAGCAATGCACCTCCTTTTTTGTTTTGTTTCGTTTTTTATTTATTTCCACCCCCATTATATGTAAGAACAATTGAAAAGGTAGAAAGCTGCATGTAAGGAAGGAGAGTAAACACAGATGTAAACTGTCTGAGTGAAGAAGGGTGATTTGTCAGGACATTTGTCATTGAGGTTTGGTAGGGTTACAGTCTGGCCTGCAGATAAGTCAGAAAGGTCCTGATGAACTGCCTGAGGCCCCCAGATGTCCATCCTTGGTGACATGGAGAAACTGGAGTCCTCTAAGCAATCGTTAAGACCAAACTACCTTTTCCTGATCGTGTTTGTAAATTTGCATTTTACAGGTGGGTCGTGTAATATAAATGAGGAACAAGAGGAAAAATTGGTTCTCTGTTTCTTTCCATTCTACTAGTTCCTCTATCCCCCTGTCCCTGTGGGTCACAAGCATGCCCCATTAGAGCAATAACATGATACTATCAACAAAACAATTTCTGAGGTAATTAGCTAAGGCTCACTGAATTCTTAACAGAACATTCTTAGTCCTTACAGTCTGTAGTGACTCTTAGAGGCTGCAGGGTGGATACAGCCAATGGTTTTTCCCTCTGTCACGGCATTAGCAAAAGGAGGGTTAGACAGACTGGTAAGATTACTGAGCAAATCTATTGGCACTTTCTTCCTAACTTAAACCACAGGCTAAAATGTCTGCTAATCCAGAAGTCTCGAATTTTAATTTAAGGTATCTATTTCTTAAATCTTTAATGCATTTTCCTTTGCTTGAGCCTCCACTAAGTGAGCATAAGACCAGTATTAAAAGGATTATGGGGCAGATTTATGGAGCTTTTGGTGTTTGCGTTTCTAACTGAGACAGAATCATTTCACTATTTTTCTCTTGCTTAATCACTTCATGTGGCAACCTTCCTTCTTTGCTCTCTAAATCAATACCACACACTGCAGGAACAGAGTTGTTGTTGACATGGATCAGAAAACCTCCTGGGTCATTCTCCTAGTTGTCTTAATATTTTTTAAATGCTACATTTAAAATTTCAATTTAAAGACAAGTGGTTTCTATTAGGATTGCAGTTTTTCCCACCCGACATTGCCAGTACTCCAGATGAATTTTTTTCCCTGCATTTTCTGGATTTTTTTTTTTTTTCTGTGAGTCTGTTGTCCTGGTGCTCAGGATTAATTGCAGAATCCAGCACACTGGTAAGGGAATAAATACAATGTAGACATAATAATACCCTCTTCTTGGCTAACGCCATTTCACACTGCACTTCACAGAGGCTACTTACTGACAGAAATGCAGGTAGTTAAGGATGTCAGAGTTCTTCTGAGGAAGAAGAAGCATGGCTTATCACTCTAGACTCAATCACACAGTATATTAACTCTTTTAGTCATTTGAAACTACTTGCCCCAAATGCAGCACAAATAGGTAGCAGGTAGATGTTGACTTTTTTTCCTCTGAAGAATGAATTATGTTACAAGAGATTATTTTTATCACATGAAATTCTATACAGATGTTGTATTAGACGGATGTGGTTTTTACTTAAATAACCTGTCTAATTCTGAGTCTGAAAAGGTAGGCTAAACTCTTATTTTATTCTCTTAATTCAGTTTTGTTTCAGCAATTCTTTGTAATAGGAGATCCTGCTTACCCAGTGGGAAAGCAGATGTCCCAGTTTGAAAGAGCACTCCTTGTTCAACCTTGATGATTTTCAGCCTTTATCAGCTGCTTTATTCATAGATACTGAAAATGGATTGAAACAAAAAGGCACTATTTACACAATGAATGTGTGAAAGGGTGCATGTTTATGTGTTTTCCATCCCATAGCTCTTGCTTTGTGAAATTGCCACCTGTGAGGTGGCTGACATGCTCAATGAGATGAAATATGGCATCAGTGGACCTCACATTTTTTTGATAGATGAAGTTATTTCCATTTTATTATCTGCTCTAAGAGCCAGGCCAATCCAGCTGAGTCATTCTTTGTCCACACAATGGAGATGTTCTTGTGGGATCTCCTGATAAACATGCACACTAATAAAATCATGTGCTCTTTGAGTCCGTTTCCAAACTGAAAAACGCCTAAGAAGTGTGCCTGCCCCTCTTCCCTTTCAGGATTGGAGTCTTTAGAGTAGAAGTGGCATAAGTACCTAACACAGGGGACACTACCTTTCTGTCTGCTGCAAACCTGGCACTGTCTGACTCAACAGTTCAGAGCTCCAGATAAATCTCTCAAAGTATAAAATCTGAGGAAATATTGATTTAATTGGAAACTTCTGTCAGTACTGTAAAATATTTAGGGTAAATATTTACATTTTGGATGCCTCTTCTGATTCCATTCATCTCTCCTAATGCAAGCCTTTGGCCAATCATGGCATCGAAACTTTGGGGTTTCAAAGTCATCCTTGCACAATCCGTAATGGAGTAAATCTTCTGAAGAGGGGACACCTCTTTCTAAAGGGTGGTCTCACAATTACTCATTCTATGTTCTCACCGAGGAAGCTGTACAGGAATTGTCTCAACTCTTGAGTCAAATACAGTCTTTTGAAGAAGTTGTTAAATATGTAGATTTGTGAGAAATGGGGATAAGTGGGGATCTCACCTCCCCTTTCTGTCCCTAGTCACCCTAAGTGTGAGCATGAAATAACTGTTAACTGATTTAACATTGTAATAGCCACTGGCTGATCGCAAACACCGAGACCTGCTTCCTGGGGTGATCCTCAGCAGGGGATGAATGTCTGTACAAAAAGCTGACCATGAAAAGTTTCTGTGGATTCCTTGCTACACCCCACTAAGACATTAAGATTCGATAAAATGAAAAAGGCTCAAGTGCTGTTGAGAGCCAGCTCTTACATCTCAGCATCAGTGTTTACAGCCAGTGCTGCCTCAGGAAATGCTCCATCAGCTCTAAGCATCCTAAGCTTGAACTTGATTGTTTTCATCCTCTGTCAAGGCAGAGTTCAAAGGCATTGAGAATAGCACCAGAAGAAGAGATGTAGCTCAAACAGTGATTGAGTACTCCATCACCTCTGCCCTTCTGGGTATTGGGATGGTATAACAGGCACATCTTTGTTGCTGACATATTACATCCCAGTAAAGTCACGTCGGTGTTCTCACTTTGTGAGCATGAGTGAAGTGTTCCTTTTTTTGGTCTCTCCCCTTCTGCAGGCAGGACAAGACCAAACTTAGGAGCAGAGTCCTGGCAGACTTTGGTGTCTACTTCAGGATGGACTCAGGTCCAGCTGATCTTGTTAGTCCTTAATTCGCCACCTCTCTTCAAGCTCATGTGTGGTTGTTACAAGCAGGAAGCCTGGTGAAGACTGAAGGAACCATCCGTGTTCAGGGAAGCAGTTAATGCTTTCCCTGGTTTCCTCAGGGATGGCACAAAAGTTGCTGTGGGCACCTACCTGTGCAGGGCTTCAATCGTTTCAATTCCTCTGCAGCGCTTCTGTAGATTGGTAGGTGCCTGGGTGGAAGTACATGCCCTTACTGGTGGACCTAAACTTCTGTGGGCTGCCTCTTGCAATTTCCTCTCCTCAGGAAGGAATCTCCAGCTGGAGACACTCATACCATCTTAGTGTCTAGACTTCTGTCTTGCTGTGCTCTCTTGCCTTTTCTTATTGCCCCATCTTCCCCTAAACCACCCATTTCTGTCTTACCACATCCTTGTCTTTTGCTTCCTTTCTCTTTCCAGTTTCCATCTTTTATCTTCTTCCTTTATCTTTTATGTTTTCACATGTCATGAAATAAAGCCTCAGTGTCTTGTCCCCAAAACAGATAATCATTCATCCTCAGAGGCAAAAAAAATCCTCTAAAGAACCCAAAAAACCCATACCCATTTTCTGTGTATAAGTGACCATGCTGCCCTGACTTTTCACATGCTTTCACATTAACTAGAAGCAAACCCAGATTGTGCATTGGTGTGCTATGTTGGGTGTACAGAGGTAACATCATGAGAACATTGCAACTAAGGAATTTCTAATTTCCCTCCATTTCTGCACAGCAGCCTACAGACTGAATTTTTGTTTCAATGGGCTATGACCTCCAACATGGATTTTCTTGGAGTTTGCTTATAGCTGCAAGATGAAACATGCTTTTATATATAAATTCCATACTGAGACCACAATATTACTTTATATCTCTGAGCTTGCTTGTCCTGAGAAAAATCTGATTTTGGTACCTGGTGTCATTTAATGCTGCAACTGACTTAAAATCCTTGCCTAAGGAAAACAACTCTTCGCTATCTAGCTTCAGTACGTACTACAAAATACCCAAAACAAAAAGAAGCAGTAACAGCAGGTAAAACACATTTGGAGGGGGAAAATGGAAAGATGAGAGTCAAGACCAGGAAAGCAGGAACAATTAGTAGCAACATTAAAGATTATGGATAGGAGGTAGTGATCAGCTTGTAAAGCTTAGTCTGTGTCAAACACAAATCTTGTACAGGCAACCAGGTGTTCCCTCATCCACTGCAGGAAGCAGTTACTGAAACTCATTAGAAAATGACAGTGACTTACAGTAGCATCTGTAGGAGCAGAACAAAGAAAGGCTTTTGGCATCCGAACTTACAGCGCAAAAGAACATCAGTAAATATTGTGCCTGTAGTACGGGCCAGGAAGCAAATGCACCCACATCCTCACGACAGACTGATAAACCACTCACCCTACTCCTGCCTCAGTGGCAATGCCAGTGCCTGCACGCCCGGCACAGCCGTGAGTGCCAAGAGCCACATCGTTCTGGGATCTGCTGCTGCCAGCTCGTGAGCAAAAGCAGTGTGCAGATGCAGCCTTGGAAAAGAGGTAGTTGGCTTGTTAGCCTGTGTAAAATGATGTATATGGAACAGAAGATTTTGGCAGGTATGGATTTGGGTTTGATTCCTTTTGTGCTACATGCAGTTTACATAGCTCTCAATCAAGTAGGATTTTTGTGACTTCTGTGGTAACACAGAGTAGGGATCTACCTTCATTTTTTCCATTCTGGCCTTATAAATGGAGAAATGCGTTTTCTGAGGACGTGAGAGCAGAGAGTGATGCACATTTCTTGAGACAGAGAGAAAGCAGAAGGGTGTACTTTCTGGTTTATGGCAGAGGAGGTTTTGGCAGATGAAAAAGATTGTAATAAAATGTTGACCTTTTTGACTTACTTTTTAATTGACTTCTGAGGCAGTGCTAAACACACTCTGAACTGGCTCACCTCAGAGACCAAATAGTCATTTTCTTTTGTGGACAGAAAAGATTCAGGATTTAAGCCTGTCAAAGGTCTGGAAATAATGGAGTTCTGCTTCGCATGAGAAGAGGAAACCTGTTTTGTGCCAGTAGTTAAGTTCATAGAACAACATAACAGCATAATAGATCTGCTGATGTCTTTTGTATTAGATCCATATATCTGTGAGTGGTTTTATAGGCTTTTATAATCAGAAACTGTTGGGCACTTTTTATTATTTTTTTCAGCAGTCTACTTTAGGTCTATCAGAAGAGATTTGTCTTTTTTTTTTATTTCTGATAAGGCATTCAGCTTCCATGTTCCTCATGTTTGTGTGATGTCTATAAACATCTGATTTTATTTCCTAGTAATAAAAAGGGAATGCATTACTTTAATACTATTAATAGCAATTTTAGGCTGCGCTAGCCACAGAGGGTGACTAGAAGCATTGATGTTCACAGCTGCTCTTCACTGGTATAAAATACTTCAAAAATTAGGATCTAATAATGCAAAATATGTGCTTAATTTACTTGGCCCTTTTCTTTTTTCTGTAAAGAAAGCCCACACACCATTTAAAATGTAGTTACTCTTTGAAAAATGGGATACTGATAATGAAAACACAAATTAAAAAAATAACAGGTTTTAATAGCAAAAATCAGTGTTTCTCAAATGGAAACATGGCAGTTCCTTCTGAGTTGGAGCTTGCTGTCTGTGTTGCAGCATGCAGTGCCTCTACCTGCATGCAGATTTCTTCTTGTGGTCAAATTCAGAAACGTACCTAATCACAACCAGGAACCCAGCTCAGGTACTGTTCTCCTGTGGTCCCACAGTGATACTTTAGAAGAGAGCAAACTTGTGTTACAGCGAAATGTACCATCACTTCAGGGTGGCAGTGTTTCACAGAAGTAGCATCAGAAAGATGCTACTAGCTAGAAGATGCTATTTTTCCTCTTTGTGTCCTCTGTAAGGCAGAAATGTAATTTAGTTATTATCCGTGCTGCCCATCTTGTTCTTGTGTTGTGTCCATGTATTGCTCCAATAAAGCTCATCATCCTAATGGCCAGTGATAAATTATCTCTTTCAGAAACTATCTGATATCAATATCTGCAGGGTTTAGCAAGTGCTTTCATAATATATGATTAATCTTCTACCAAAAAAAAAGTTTTCATCTTGGGGTTGATTAAAAACTCACAGCAGTAGGTTATCTTTGGTTTTAATCTCAGTTTAGGATATTTCTATTAAAAAACCCAAACCAACCAACCAACCAAACAAAAAAAAAAAAAGAAAAAGGCCAGCTTCTGTATTCTGAATTTAAATATGTATAAATCTCTTCTTGCTCAGTGCACGTATTTCGGTGCTGTTCCCTAACACATTCAGTAATTTCTCTCATTAGTAATGGAACTGCAGATTTTTTCTGATGTCAAACATTACCAAGTATTGCTTATGAAAGAAGATCTGTTGGGTTTTACATTTCATCTGGAGTAATGCTATGCATGATGTGGTATAAAAAGCAAAATACGCACTATCTGAGTAGTTAACACTGAAGTTACCATATTATGTCAGGATTACCCTAGGCTTTGCTATGTTACCTTATTCCATGATGTAAAACAAAAACACAAAAAACCCCAGCAACTTTCAGGAATCAAAAAATAAATATTTACTGTTGGGGTGGAATGCAGCCTTAATTTTCCTCTATGCCCTTCAGGTCTTATATTTTTCTACTACTTGTTTTGTACATTTATGGTGCTTTGCTATCTCTTGGAGTAGAGATTTATTATTTCACATTCTAGAAATTTCTTCTTACAGTAATGGCAGAAGTAGTACCTTGTGTAAAAAGCATAAGATAATCAGCATCTAATGAAACTAGTTTCTATTCCCAGTTCACTTACTCTTGAAATAAAGTGTTCTTCATCTTTCTTTCCGATAGTAATTAGGTCAGAAGGAGAGTTAGAAGGGATATCCTTGTATTGTTCACTTATATAATGGTATCAGCCTAGTTTTTGCATCATTTCTCCAGATATATATCATTTATAGAATTCTTGGATGAAAATGAACTTATTCCGCACTTGTGAATGCATTCCCCAAATCCTATTTTCCAGTACCTAAGAATAGGTTCTATAGCAGTACTAAAGCCCTTTTCTGTATTTGTAGGTAGAACATAGCCCTCTTAATGCTGGTAGAGCATGGCATTGCATATAAATTACTTTCCTTTTTTGTGAAACAAGTTTGTTTTCAGTGTAGTCATTTAAGACTTGCTGCCTCTCATCTAAAGAGATGTGTTTGGTTCATAACAAAGGAGCTGCTTGTGATTTAGCATTTAAAGTATTACCATTTATTTCTTCATTTTAAGCATGCATTTGGTGTCCCTCCTCCTCCCCTCCCCCTGCCTTTTTTCCCCCTGATCTTTGTTAATTTCTGGGGTATGGAATTCCTTTGCTATATTGCAGACTTGGCATTTTTTCTTGTAATACAAAGCTACTGATATATTTAATATTTAATATCTCCTAGAACGTAGATGTTGAAATATTTTCCTACTACTATTCTAGTTCTAGTCCAGATTTGGAGGGAGATGCTATTACTATTGTTATAGTATAGCTGCCAGTTATCTTCTGTTTGAGGTCTGACCAATAGTTGGCTCAAAAGCCCTTCTTTTCCTACAGAATCTATTTGTCCAATTGTAGCTGATAAGTTTTGTTTTCAACTGCAGATCTTAAGTTTTGCCTTGGTTTAATCTCTCCTTCTTCTGCCTGTAAATAAGAAAATCTCTTCTTGCCACAAGTTCTCTAATCTAGTTCCAAGGAATTTTCCTCATTGCCTCCTGCCCCTGCTAGTTTTGCCTTGCATTTTTCACAATTTCCCTGGACACTAAAAAATGGGGAAGTTTGGTACCTATGTGGCAATGTCACTGCTTCTTGCCACCCCCTGTGGTACTTGCAGGGCTTCCCTTTTGCTCGTTCAATTCCTCTGCTTTCCAAAACCATCCTAAATCATCTTGGCAAGAGAGCCTTTCTTCAAAGAATGTTTCAGATGACCTCAAAAATTGGCCATACTGTAATGGAGAAGTTTAAAACAGACAGACAAATATTCCTTACCCTTCTGATTTGTGGGGAAATTTTACTCCTGGTCCCAGATGATGCAACGTAATTCTGGGTGCAGGACTTAAAAACCAGCTGTACCAGTGAGATGCTAAAGAATTTAGTTTCACTAGGAATAGGTCTGTCCACCTTGTCATTAACTATCATCACTTTTTCTTTATTATCAAATATTGCGGAAGGACATGGGCAGGTGGCCATCAAAAGCTATCTCTTGTTTTATTGTTCTCCCAGCATACCAAACACCGTTGAACACTCAAAACTGACTCACCATTTTGCAGACACCTGCCCTGATCTTTTATTTTTACATCTGTTTTAATCTTCCATTCCTTTGCAAAACTGGGCAACAAATATAACCCAGCGTTAGGAGGAGTTGGCAACTGCTTACCAGGAGTACAGACACTTTAATGAACTAACAAAAAAAGGAGGTTGTAGGGTAGGAATCGATATTTTGCACTCAAACTAAATGACCTGAGAGGCAGAAGAAACAAGTAAGTGATGACTTTTTGGTATTTGAAATCCTTAATTAGCCATATACTAACAGTTAGGAGGTGGTTCTTCTCGATGGGATGTGAGGCACCTCAACCTAATTAACTTCATAAATGAATGTTTAAAGGACATTAAAGGAGTTTTGCTAGTGTTTTCTTTCAACTGTTACCCAAATGAGCAAAGCAGGTTGAAGAATGTGTGAAGTGATTAATTACACTAATTAAAAACACTTTATTTACACTTACTCTATAATTTATCATTACTACTTCTGTCAGTTGATCGAAGGTGAGTGAAGTGTTGTTTATAATTGGTATGGGAGCTAATTAAATGGTCGTTCGAGCATGTTTTGGTCTATTTCCTTTGTCAATTAGAAGTGGCATCGGAATAGATGACTGACCAAATGGAGATGTATAACACAACAGTAGTGCTACACTTTACTACTTACCTGGAGAAGCCCAAGGAAGCCTGCTGACTTTAAATTTCAAGGAGAGAAAAAAACACTTCTCCTTTCACTTGCCTGGTATTTTTGTTTGTAACTCCATAGGAAAAGCTCAAGTAACAAACATGCAATTACTTCATAGGGGCTAACTAGGTTGATATTTCTGTTGTTTGTAGTGTAATTATTTTAGCCAATTCAGAGGTAATTATTGGGTAGATTTGGAATACTGAATTAATCATGCTCTTATCTTGTAATAATATAGTGCTATTTGTAATTGTCATTATATGGTATTTATTTGACAATGGAACAACTACCAGATAATCTATTATTGAATACTTGTTCCAGAATAAATTCTGCTCTGTACTGTAATATAATCCTGTTTCATGATTTGGCCTGTTTGTTTGTTTGTTTGTTTGTTTGTTTTGAAGATTGACCATGCTATTGATGTGTATCATCTTGAATTGTTAGATACTGTGAAACTAAAATTTTTGATGTATTCCTGTTTTGGTTTGATCCTGACCAGAGGCCAGGAACTACCCAGGCTCACTCCCTCCTCACAGCTGAACAGAGGAGAGAAAAAAAGAATNGAAAAGCTCAAGTAACAAACATGCAATTACTTCATAGGGGCTAACTAGGTTGATATTTCTGTTGTTTGTAGTGTAATTATTTTAGCCAATTCAGAGGTAATTATTGGGTAGATTTGGAATACTGAATTAATCATGCTCTTATCTTGTAATAATATAGTGCTATTTGTAATTGTCATTATATGGTATTTATTTGACAATGGAACAACTACCAGATAATCTATTATTGAATACTTGTTCCAGAATAAATTCTGCTCTGTACTGTAATATAATCCTGTTTCATGATTTGGCCTGTTTGTTTGTTTGTTTGTTTGTTTGTTTTGAAGATTGACCATGCTATTGATGTGTATCATCTTGAATTGTTAGATACTGTGAAACTAAAATTTTTGATGTATTCCTGTTTTGGTTTGATCCTGACCAGAGGCCAGGAACTACCCAGGCTCACTCCCTCCTCACAGCTGAACAGAGGAGAGAAAAAAAGAATTCAAAGCGTCCATGAGGTCCATGATCAAATTATTCGAGAGAGGCTTTATCTTAAGAGATATGAGTAAATTTATTATACTAAAACTAACAGAAAAGAGAAAAAAAATAATAATGAGAAGTAAAATGAGCTTTTGGAGAACACCTTCTTCCCCGCCCCCCCTCAGCTTTACCTCCTACCCAAACAGTGCAGGGAGACAGAAAATTAGGGGGCAGGGGGTGGGGTTCAGGTCAATTCATCATATTTCCAGTATTGGAGTCTTCCCCTGCTGGGTGGTGGGATCCCCTCTGGAAGGCAGTTCTTCAGGAACTACTCCCTTTGGAAAGTCCATCTCACAAGCAGCAGCCTTCTGCTAACTGCTGCAACATCTGTCCATCCCATGGGCAACAGTGGTCCTCAAACTGCTGCAGCGTGGGTCACTCCTCCACAGGCTGCAGGCCTTTTCAAGTATCCCCCTGCTCCAGCGTCTGCAGGTGGGTCTCTGCACACCTCTGCTCCTCCATGGGCTACAGGGGTGGACAGCCTGCCTCACCATGGTCTCACCACCAGCTGCAGAGGAATCTCGGCTCCGGCTCCTGCTTCTCCTCCTCCTCCTTCCGAACTGACCTTGGTGCCTCCATGTTGTGTTTCAGCTCACATCTTCTCACTCACCCCCACCTCCCTGGCTGGAACTAAAACTGCGCAACCAGGATTGTTTTGAATTCCTTTTTCAATATGTTATCACAAAGGCAGTACCACTTTTTATTTGGCTAGCGGCACGTCCATATTTGCAGCCAGACAGACATGGGCCCTGCAGGACATGGTGGTGGGGCTTCTAGCAGCTTCTCACAGAAGCCACCCCTGCAGCCCTCCCGCTACCGAAAACCAGGTCTTGGAAATCCACAACAATTCCCTAAGATACTGTGGTCTAAGGACTAGGAGACAGGAGCAACTTTTCAGATGTTTGACAGGCAGACACTAGTGATAGTCTGTCACTGATATTCCCAAGAGAGCAATTTCTGTTGTTTCTTTCTGGGAGTTCCTCCTTTATTCATATTCATCTGGCTCTTTAGCTTTGTGACACAGGAATGGTGCTACAGTATGAGACAGAAAAAATACAAAGTTCTTTGAGTTTGTAATGGAGTTAATCCACCTTCCTGCTACCATAACTTGCTGTCCTGTAGTTAAGAAGCCTATATTACAAATGTTGATTGTACTTAAGTCTTACCAGATTTTCCCTTGGGAAACCATCCTTAAGAACAAAGGGGTCCAGGAAGGCTGGACATGCTTCAAGAAGAAAATCTTAAAGGTGCAGGAGCAGGTCATCCCTATATGCTGAAAGATGAGCTGGTGGGGAAGAAGACTAGCCTAGCTGAAGAGGGAGCTTCTGCTGGAACTCAAGGGAAAACAGAGAGTTTATGACCTTTGGACGAACGGGTAGGCAGCTCAGGAAGAGTACAAGGATGTCGTTTGGTCATGTAGAGAGAAAATTAGAAAGGCGAAAGCTTAGCTAGAACTCAATCTGGCAACTGCTGTGAAAAATAAAATGTGTTTTTATAAATACATTAACAGCAAAAAAAGGGCCAAGGAAAATCTTCATCCATTACTGGATTTGGGGGGGAGGGGGGACATTGTCACCAAGAATGAGGAAAAGGCTGAGGTATTTAATGCCTTCTTTGCCTCAGTCTTTATCAGAAAGACCAGTTATCCTCAGGGCAACTAGCCCCTTGAGCTGGTAGATTGGGATGGGGAGCAGAATAGACCCCGTGCAATGCAGGAGGAAGTTGTGAGTGACCTTTTGTGCCACTTAGACCCTCACAAGTCTATGGACAGGATGGGATTCACTGGAGGGTGCTAAGGGAGCTGGCAGAAGAGCTCACCAAGCCACTCTCCATCACTTATCATCAGTTATCGTGATGGTTAACCAGGGAGGTCCCAGACAACAGGAAGCTGGCAGATATGATGCCTATCTACAAGAAGTGTCAGAAGGAGGATCCAGGAAACTACAGGGCTGTCAGCCCAGCTTTGGTGCTGGGGAAGATTATGGAACATTTTCCTGAGAGTGATAATACGGCACATACAGGACAACCAGGGGATCAGGCCCAGCCAGCACAGGTTTAGAAAAGCCAAGTCCTGTTGACCAACCTGATCTCCTTTTATGACCAGGTGACCTGTCCAGAGAATGAGGGAAAGGCTATGGATGTAATCTACCTGGACTTAGTAAAGCCTTTGATGCTATCTCCCCCAGCATTCTCCTGGAAAAACTGGCAGTCCATGGCTTGGACAGGTGAACCCTTCCCTGTGTTAGAAACTGGACGGATGGCAGGCCCAGTGGTAGTGAATGTTGCTGCATCCAGCTCATAGCCAGTCAATAGTGGCCAGTACTGGCGCCAGTCCTGTTTAATATGTTTATCAACAACCTGGACGAGGGGGTTGAGTGCACCCTCAGCAAGTTCATGGCTGACAATAAATTGGGCAGGTGTGTTAATCTGCTGGAGGGTAGGCAGGCTGTGCAGAGGAATCTGGACTGGCTGGATCCATAGGCCAAGGCCAGTTGCATGAGCTTCAACACAACCAAGTGCCAGGTCCTGCACTTGGGTCACAAGAACCCCAAGGCAGCACTACAGGCTGGGGCAGTGGCTGGAAAGCTGCCCAGCGGCAAAGGACGTGGGGGTGTTGGTTGACAGCTGTCTGAACATGAGCCAGGTGGCCAAGAAGGCCAATGGCATCGTGACCTGTATCAGCAATAGTGTGGCCAGCAGGACCAGGGCAGGGATTGTTCCCCTGTACTCAGCACTGGTGAGGTCACACCTCGAGTCCTATGTCCAGTTCTGGGCCCCTCAATGCAAGAAAGACACTGAGGTGCTGGAGCGTGTCCAGAGCAGGGCAACTGAGCTGGTGAAGGGTCTGGAGCACAGGTTTTATGAGGAGCAGCTGAGGGAGCTGTCATTGTTTAGTCTGCAGAAAAGGAGGCTCAGGAGGGACCTTATGACTCTCTACAACTTCCTGAAAGGAGGGTGTAACCAGGTGAGGGTTGGTCTCTTGTCCCAAGTAACAAACAACAGGACAAGAGGGAATGGCCTCAAGCTGTGCCAGAGGAGGTTCAGGTTGGACATCAGGAAGAGTTTTTTCACTGAAAGGGTGTTTAAGCATTATAACAGGCACCCCAGGGAGGTGGTGAAGTCACCATCCCTGGAAGTGTTCAAGAAATGACTGAAGGTGGTGCTTAGTGCTGTGGTCTAGTGGCGTTCAGCCAAAGGTTGGACTGGATGATCTTGGAGGTCTTTTTCAACCTTAACAATTGTATGATTCTATCATGTGTTTTTTATAAACCTCGCTTGTGATCTGGTAATATTACAAATAGCAGAATTTAATAGGATGTGCTGCTTTGCCCTCCATCTCTAATCAGCATCAGTGTACTGGGCCAGTATCTCAGCACTTAGATAAGTGATTAATTTCTGACACTGGTAAACTCCTTAGAGCTCCTACTGGGTTTCTTACAAGAGCTACTCTTCTGCTTATGACCATCATGGGCTACACTTCAGGTGAGCTCTGCTACTTGTGTGGTCACTAAACAAGTCCTTACCATCAGGGGGAAGGGAAGAAAATATTTGATGACTCACCAGATCTGATTCCCAACTAAGATCCCTGTCTTTTCAACTATTCTTGGTGCTAATGCCTATTTTTTGTAATCTCTCACTGAAGTTTCAGTCAGCATTAATGACTGTTCATTGAATCAAAATGCAGTACTGTGATGATGCCCTTTGGTCTGTGTTGGTTTTGATTTGGTTTGGTTTTTTTAGCTAGAACACTATATGCAGGTAGTGAGAAGCATCCTAGTATTATGCTGTTCTGTAACAGCCATATAAAGTATTTCTTCTTGCAAACACTTGCTATTCAAGAATAACTTACTAAAAAATATAGTTAAAAATGAAATTTTTAGGTTGTGGTTTTTGTTTCTTGGTTGGTTTGGTTGTTGATTTTTTACCCTGAATAATATAAGAAGAAAGAGGAGATGTCTGAAGAGAGCAGAAGTGACAAGCAAAGTATTTTATTTCAGAAGAAAATACTGTTCTTGAAAATAAAAAAGACAAATATTTTCATAACTCCATTTTTTTTCCCCTCATTTTTGACCCAGCCATGAGTGATAATAGTAGCCTGGATTCGTTGTGTCACTTTGTTTTCCCATAATCAACTGTTACTGTGATGTCCTTGAATTAATAATAGTCTCATCACTTAAGACCACTCACTTCCTTGGTTTGGTTTTTAAATAGCTGCACTGCACCTTATTGCAGCACTGCGCATTGTACATTCAGAAGGAAAAGCAGTGGCCCCTGAAGGAATTCTGCCAGTGCAGTACCCTGTCCCTCACAGCCCCAGCTGCGCCCTGGGGCTCACCCTGCAACCCTGCCCTCCTGCTTCCCCAAGTTCCCCCTTGGCAGAAGCAGGTAGATGCTGTGGAAGCTCTCCTGCTATGGTTTGTAATGGAGCCTGTAGCTCACCAGTTTACATTCACGGCCACATGCAGTGTCCTAAATGCCGCAGATCAGCCTGGTCCGTGCAGTGTCAGGCTATGCTTATTTTGTCCAACGCAGTGTGGCAGGAAGATGGCAAGTGGGGGCATCAATGCTGCCCTCTTCAGTGAGAGGACTCAGGGTAGGGCTGAGTCCTGCACTGCCTCTGCTCCTCTTCCCTGTTTGGCTTGAAGTAAGCATGTAAGGTACTCTTGGGTCCTTCTAAAGTTTCGAAAAAAAAAAAAAAAAAAATAATAGCCATATAATAGCCAACATAATTGCCTGTAAGAGGAGTGAGTAATATCAACTCTGGAAAAGGGCCTCACAAGAAGTCTGCTCTCTCCCCTCACTGCCTGAATGGGAGACTCGTTTTCCTCTAACCCTGTCTCCCATTCAGGAGTCTTGCCAGCACTTGGGTCTCCACACCACAAAAGAAATTCCTGTTGTCCTTCTCTGATTCCTAGAAAAGTCCTCTGCTCTCCACCACTCCTGAAGTTTCATTGTGGGTTGGCTCCCTGATGTAAGCATATCCTCCATCTACATCTGTTTTCTTCTTGCCTGGTTTTTTCTGTGCTCCAGCAGCTTTCCCCCGCTTAAGTGCACTTTGTTTGCCAAGCAAGACACCACCCTCTCCCTCTCCTTTGAGCTCCTTACTGAGCTGGTTACAGAGGCCCAGGTGAGCTTGCACACTGCTCTGCTCTAGGTTAAGAGGAGGAGGAAGGTATTGTCTGCAGTACCTGTCTTCCACCCAGGAGACGAGTTTAAGAGTTACTGTACCCTGCTCCATCATTTGAAGTCAGTCCACAGTGGTGGCTCTTGCAGCATCATGGCTCTGACTTAGGTTCCTGAATTTTCACTCTTACCTGTATTATTTCCATACAGGAGGAAAGTGGCACTGACTGAATCAGTGAAAAATTGGTACTATCAACTATGAATAATCCAACACTAATACTCTTTCACAAGGAAAATACATATTTTTTATGTGGTGGTGAAAAACGTAAGGGAGAACAGGTAGTTATATCTTCCCCATACCCCCAAATAGAAACAAAACATAGTACTATTTTTTAAAGCAATACTACAAATCATCGATATCTGCTATAGTAAACCTTATGAAGCCCAAAGTGTTTGCTTTAAATTGAACATTTTTAGTTAATTATGTCTCATTAAAGGAACAACTAAGACTGAATTGTGCTAGCAGTTAACTAGTGATTTCCAGTGCCTAGCTGAAAACAGAGAATTTCCCACTGCCTTAACTCTTCTGAAATCAAATGAAAAATAGTTGGATGAACGGTTTCTTATACCAACATAATGGAGTTTAAATTTTACCCTGGAAGAAAGAGTAGGTTGTTGTCAAGAGCCATCAGCATATAGAAGGACACAAACAAACTTCTTTTCTGAGTGAGCTGCAGTCTTTTCAGAAGGTTTGGTTTTACCTTCAGATTGAAATGTCAAGAATGTTAATGAGAAAAGCAATCCATCTTTTCCCTATCAGACGAGGCAGGACTGCTTGTAGTCCCTAAATCCTGAAAAAGGAACTTGTGTTTTTTCATTATCACATTGATTGATCTCAAATATATCTTGTAGTTTGTGTGCTTGGTTTAGACTTTGTTATTTACAGGTAAGTAGCCACTACTTTATTCTATGTTTGCTTGGACTTATTTAAAATTAGGCTTATTTAAAATATCTATCTGGCTGTGTCTCTCAAATTACTTTGTAATTATTGAAATGTGTGTACGTTTTAATTGTTCATTACTGCTTGCTAAGGTACAAAATAAAAATCGCTAAACAAAAACTGTATTTTAGTGAACTTTTTACATTCTTCTTTTCAATGGATTGGAGAAGTTTCTTTAAGTGCATGGAAGTGTTTAAACTAAATGATGCAGGGAACCATGTATGTGCTTCTAGCTGGCGATGTAAATCCCCTAGTGAGCCACAGTAATATGAAAGCAGCACTTGAAAGCCAGATGCAATGAAAATTTAAACATATTGCGTTCATAGCATGTGATAGTTTAATCATTATTTAAGCTTTAGAAATGTCACAGCATAATTACTTTCAGAATGAGTACAAACACTTTCATGCACAAAAATTGCTTTCTTGCTGCAACTTTTGCTTCTCACGGGAAAGTTATGCTTTTGTGAAATTTCTGAACTTGATCTTCTTCATCACTTGATCACAGACAAATTCTCAGTGAAAATTCAAAATCCAAAAGATGGAAATAAACCCTACAGATATATTTTTAAACTAAGCATGTATTTTCTTTATACTCTTTAAACAAAAAAAATCTGTGAAACTATTTCTTTCATTAAAGAAGAAAATTTGCAACAAAACCATTTAAATGGAAAATGCTAAGTAAACCCTATTTGCAGTCAGGGAATGGAAAGTACCAAATGCTGGATTTATAAGCACCCATACAGGATTAAATTCAGCCCTCTGTGGATGTGATACATTTTTACTAACCTCACAGCATACACAGAGCCCTGCCTCCTTCTGTACTTGTAAGGAAAATAGAGGGACCAGAACTTACTTTCTAAATTTGTGCTGTATGTCGAATGTTCTGATGAATGCAGTTGATTTTACAGTATAAATTGTGTTGATACATAAAATAGTGTCAAAATCTCTGTCTACATTTAGATGCAAACACTTCTGCTTTACGTAGCCTACTACGATTTGTTTATAATATGAGCAGTTCAGGTTGGATTTTGGAAAATAGAAGTTACAATGGTTCTGCCATTTCTGAGAAATAGGCTAGAAGAAAAAATACTCTCCGTGTAATTTGGGGGTGGGGTTTGCACATTTTCTGAGTGGAAATTCTTTTGGAGCAGCTGTACATCCTCATAGCAAAGACTTAAAGGTCATAGAAATTGCCTTTATATCAGGAACGTACTGGAAGTTATTTCTGGTTAATTCATTGGAATTTTTCCATTGTGAATCTTTTTAAAACTGAACTTATCACATGTTCTGTAGGAGCAAAATCATTGTAATTATTTCACATCTCCTAAGGTGTGTGTCACCTTCTGTACCCCCATAAGCTTGTTAGTGCTAACCAAAAGATGAACTTGTCATCCCTGTGGAGCCCCTGAGTGTGCTATAGATGGTAGCTGTTGGGTTGAAGGTCGACTTCTTTGTAACTCATGCAATGGCCAAGGTATAACCCTTTTCTCTCCTCTTGTATTTCACTTGCTGGGCCCTGACACTAGGAGACTAAAATTAGTGAAGACATAGAGAAGGATTAAGTGTGTATTCTGTAATGTACCTCTTCGTGTATCATAGAATCACGGAATGGATTTGATATCATAGAATCACAGGATGGTTTGGGTTAGAAGGGATCTTAAAAATCATCTAGTTCAAACACCCCAGCCATGGACATGAGGTTTAACAAGACCAAGTGCAAGGAACTGCATGTGGGGCAATCCCTGGTATCAACACAGGCTGGGAGATGAATAGATCAAGAGCATCTAGTTGACATTGTCAACTAGACCAGGTTGCTCAGGGCTCCATCCCACCTGGTCTTGAACACTTCCAGGGATGGATCATCCACAGCTTCTTTGGACAACCTGTGCCAGAGCCTCACCACCACAGGGAAGAATTTTTTCCTAATAGCTAATCTAAACCTATTCTGTCAATGTGAAGCCATTGTCCTGTCACTACATGCCCTTGTCAAAAGTCTCTCTCCGACTTCCTTGTAGGCTTCCTTCAGGTGCTGGAAGGCCCACAATTAGGTCATCTTAAAGCCTTTTCTTTTCCAGGCTGAACAAACCCAGTTCTCTCAGCCTTTCCTGACAGGAGAGGTGCTCCATCCCTCTGATCATCTTGTTGGCCCTTCTCTGGACTCGCTCCAACAGGTCCATGTCCCTCCTGTGCTGGGGCCCCCAGAGCTGGAAGCAGCACTGCAGGTGGGGTCTCAGCAGAGCAGAGCAGAGGGGCAGAATCCCCTCCCTGGCCCCGCTGCCCACGCTGCTTTGGGTGCAGCCCAGGACACGTTTGGCTTTCTGGGCTGTGAGTGCACATGGCTGGGTCACATCCAGCCTCTCACCCACCTAGTCCTCAGCAAGGCTGCTCTTGATCTGTTCATCGCCCAGACTGTGCTGATACCAGGGATTGCCCCAGGTGCAGTTTCTTGCACTTGGTCTTATTAAACCTCATGAGATTCCCATGGGCCCACTTCTTGAGTTTGTCCAGGTTCCCCTGGATGCCATCCTGTCCTTCAGGTGTGTCAGCCTAAAGATGACACTCAGCTTGGTGTCATCTGCAAATTTGCTGAGGGTGCACTTGATTCCTGTGTGGAAACACACTGTTCGCTGTGTGATATATGGTCTCAGGGTAATAATTAGGAAATTTGCTGTGGGCATGTGGTAAGCTAAATCACTTGTACGTGAACCTAATAAATATTAGAACATGTTTTAGTTTCACAGAACTACTAAATAACTGTGGAAAGTGCCAGTGTTCATTGTCCTGACATGCCCTTCAGTCTGGCAGCCCCAGTTTAAGCTTGCTGCCTGGACTTGGCTCTCCCACCGTGCAGTGCTGTGGGGAGGAAGATAAACGGGCTGACAAAATAGTCGTCAAAGATTCACTGAGATCAGGGTGTGTCCTGCGTGGTGAGAAGAGCAATTAATATTTTAAAGGCTGCCATCCATTCCTACAGGCACCAAAGTATTACATCACTGTGTGTAGAAGAGAGTGGCAGTAATCAATAGATCTAATGTGCTGGGGGCTCAGGGAGGGACAAGTTAGCATTTCCCAGGAAGAACGACTGGATATAATTAAGTGAAATAAACAAGGCTTATCCTTAGGGGAAAAAACCTCTCATCAACTATTCTGAGTTGAAAAGCAAGAGTTCTTTATCAAATAGTACAGTTGGATTTGTTTAGGCATAGAATTTCTTCACCAGTCAAAACCACGCATTTCTTGCAAAGAAAGCAGTGTGCTCTGTTGCTTTAATATGATGACTTGAGTCATAAACGAACAAAGTCATGTATGTATTTTTATTACTGAAAAGCCAAACTCTGAAAATCTGAAGCCAGATATATCTGATAATTTCAAGGCTCACTTGACAGATAATACAGGTATAAGCTCTTTCACTGAGGCTTTCTGACTGCTCTCAAATCCTGTCCCCGCAGGGCCCAGCCTCCTCTCCCAGAGTGCACTCCAGCTCAATTCCAAACCCGAAGGGTCCTTCCAGTACTCAGCCAGCTACCACAGCAACCAGACCCTCGCCCTGGGTGAAACAGCGGCCGCCCAGCTCCCATCCCGCAGCAGTCAGGCCAGAGGTGCCATCCAGAGCTACAGCCAGGTATGTGTCCTAAGCAGTCGGGGTCTCTCACACCTGAAATTGTGTGGAGTAGCTCTCAGGAAAGAGCTATTTGTTGCTTGCCCACACCTGACTTTCTGCCTTTACTTTCTGTCTTGTTCAACACATGTGCAGCAGGGTGGAGTTCCCATCTTGATTTTTGTAAATCTCTAGTGGGTTAATAAATTAATCCTGATTAAAAAGAAGATCTGCATGCTAGTTTTACTTACTTGCTTGGATACATATTTTGGTAACAGCATGTTCAAGCATTTAGTTGTGAAGGCAGATTTCTGTGACTGTGCTGATTAGGAGTCCATACCGTGGTCTAGGACCTGCCAGCATTGGTTTGAGCATGTTATTGAAAGCAATAAGTGCCCAGAAACAAAAACAAAGCCAGGCTGACACGAGATGCGAAACCTGCTTGGGATACCAAACATCACCTGGTGCTATGGCCTAATCCTAAGTGTAAGAATCATTTTTTTCACCACATATTGTAGGACAGTTTATCAGACAGTTGCCTGTATATTTGAAACATTTTGAAAGATTGTTTCAGATATTCATGAAAACTTTATAAATCTCTCTACCTGTCTAAACCATCCCTCCTGGCTCTGACATGTAACCCTCTCATCTTCTGTGCTCTTCACTGTGACATCAAAGCCTCTCAGTAGAAAGCTAAACTTCAGTTTAGACAAAAATTTCAAGAAACATTCATGCTTCTCTAAAGTCTGAATGGGTTGCATTGGTCAGCACAGGTTGTTCTCTCTGTTTAGATGCTAACCATCCCAGCAAAGCAGATCATCTCAGTGTGACACCAGAACATTTTGTAGTTCAGGATTCTGTAGAGGAGAATAATTATTTGAATTTCAAATCCTTGAATTGCTAAGAGATTTCAAGTATTATAGTCATTGCACAGTCTGTAGGATACTGAGAGACATACGATATTCTATTCTCTCAATTTGCTCAGAAAAGCTCCCTATCCTCTAAGACTAAAAAATGAAATAAAGCACAGTTAAATTAAATTTCAATTGGGAAGGTACTTTTTTTTAAATACAATCTTTGAAATTGAAAAAGACCTCTAAGAACACAGTGTCCAAATGTTAACCCAGGACTGGCCATCAGTAAACCATGTTCCCAAGTGCCACATCTACATGTCTTCTAAATACCCTCAGGCATGATGACTTGACCACCCTTCCAGTGAAAAAAGTCTTCCTGATGTCCAACCTGAACCTCCTGTGGCATAGCTTGAGGCCATTCCCTCTTGTCCTGTCCCTGGTTGCCTGGGAGAAGAGACTATGACCCCCACCTGGCTACACCCTCCTTTCAGGCAGTTGTAGAGTGATAAGATCTCCCCCATTTTCCAGGTTAAACAAGCTCAGCTCCCTCAGCTGCTCCTTATCAGACTTGTGCTCCACACCCTTCCCCAGCTTCGCTGCTCTTCTCTGGATACGCTCCAACACCTCAAGGTCTATCTTGCATTAAGGGGCCCAGGACTGGACACAGGATTCAAGGTTTGGCCTCACCAGTGCCAAGTACAGGGGGACAATCCCTGCCCTGGTCCTGCTGGCCACTCTATTGCTGATACAGGCCAGGATGCCATTGGCCTTCTTGGCCACCTGGGCACAGCTGGCTCACGTTCAGCCAGCTGTCAACCAGCACTCCCAGGTCCTTCTCCACTGTGCAGCTTTCCAGCCACTCTGCCCCAACCTGTAGCTCTGCTTGGGACTGTTCTGACCCAAGTGCAAGACCTGGCACTTGACCTTGTTGAACCTCATACAATTGCCTGCACACACTGACGCAGCCTGTCCAGATCCCTCTGCAGAGCCTGCCTACCCTTCAGCAGATCAACACTCGCAGCCAACTTGGTTTCACCTGCAAACTGACTGAGGGTGTGCTCTGTCTCCTTGTCCAGATTATCCCTGGGGAATAGCACTTGTGACAGGCCAGCAACTGGGTGCAGCACCTTTCACCACCACTTTCTAGGCCCAGTCATCCAGCCAGTTTTTTACCTAGTGAAGAGTGCAGTCAGCCATGCCAAGGGAAGCTAGTTTGTCCAGGTGAATGTCATGGAGAATAGTGTCATCTGGAGTTCTGCTTTTTGGAAAGCATCATACCCTGGGGGTTAGCCTGACTATTGTGATGCAGTCTTCAAGGAGACTGGAAAAAGTAAGATGATGGAAAGGGAGCAGGTTAGGAGAGCAACAGAAGCAAAAACAAAGTAGAAGTGAAAGGAGAGGAAAAAGAATCTAGTTTTTAAAAAAGGCAGGAAGGAAAATTGTGCAGTTGTGTACAGGTTAGAAATAACTATATTATTAATATAAATTTTATTATACTTATTGATAAATAAGGATTAATTTATGGAGGGGAAAAATTAATTATCTAGATTTCCTTCATTGAAATTGCACTGAACAGGCATTGCTTAGATCAGAGAAGCTTTCATGAACTATCTACTTCAAAGAGAACTGGTTTCCTTCAGAAAGGTAACTATGAAGTTAGTAATGCAGCACTTCCTATCCTTTGTTTTCTTGGTATGAGAGGACAGAAAATAGATATTCTTTTTGTTTTCCTCCACATTGTAGGGTAGCTGTTCCTGCAGGAAAATAACTCAGAGAACTTAATAATTTTTCACACCATGATCCTACAAAGGATGCTTGACAACTTCACATCAATTAAAATATATTTTGAAAATACTAACAAACTGCCATACAAACTATGAGTTAATACCATAAAAAGCATATAAAAGAGGTTTTAAAAGAGCTAAACAGGAAGAGGCAATTTAAAAGTCAAAATTAAAAAGTTTTGATTATGACCATTGCTGATCCCAAAATTAAGGGGAAAAAGAAGTCAATCCTAGGAATTGTTTTGCTATCCCTATTATAATTAAAATAAGCCTCAGGAGTTGAAACTTCTCAGACTGTGATAATTTCCTTTGGTATTTGTGTGCAAGGAATATAGCTATCTCTCAACATGAATGATAGTCCAAATGCTTGCAAAAAAAAAATGTAAATAGTCCCAAGGCCAGCTGTGACAGCAAGAACAATTTGTGAAAATGCAATTGTATAAAAAAGAGAAACTAATTAGTCTTGGGACTTCCTGTATAGTGCTTCAAAGTGCAATCTAACATTTTTGTCAATTTGGTGGAGTTCATTATAGATCATAGAGTTTTTCCAGTGCTTTGAGTGCTTCAGAACACAACTTTTATCTTCTAAATGCTACTGGGATAGGATTTCGTAGCAAAAACTGGTCCTCTGGCAGGGAATTACTCTGCTTCCCCACTGAAAACAGCTTTTCAAACTCTGTGTCCAGATGCTGATATGTCCTCTGTTAATTGATGAAGTTTATTTGTGAAGAGTCAGTAGTGGCTTATATAAAAAAAAAATAAGTAGCAGGATTTGGAGATGAGTTGCTCTGAAATGAATCTTCTATTTCTACAATGTAATTTGTGAACAACCAGGTTTACTGTAATCTTGAGAGTGGTTGTCTTATATTTTAGATATCATAGGAGTATAAAGCGTAGCATGTACTACAAATAGTGGTTTTCCACATGCTCTGCCATGTGTTTGCAAGAGGACAGGAAAGGAAGTTTACATTCTGGATGAGGTCTTGTTTAGCTTTTGGTGATGCTGCATTCTTTTCAGAGGCTGAGGCAGCAACACAGGTAAATCCCTACTATGCATGATCCTGATGCTCCTGATGCTTCTGGACTGAATAAGCTGGCAAAGAACTGGAAGACCCTAAAAAACAAAAAGTAGATGGAATATAAAGATGATTTAAAAAAAAAAAGCCTTGAGAAACCATCTAACAGTGTTCCAACTTGTCTCCTTTTTCCTATAAACAAGTCATAAGTTTGTCATTCATCAGACCACCACACGTCACTAGCCCTACTTAATGCATTAGGAAATGAGTGCTAGAATGTGTTAATTTGTCAAGCAGAAACTGTATACTGGCCACAAGATTATAGGCTGCTTGATAATTTACCCAGACAAAATCTAAAATAAGGACTTCACTTCTGGTAGGGTGTGGCAGATGATGATGTGCTTAACACAGGATTCCAAACATGAACATAAGAATTTTTTTGTCATTAAGGGAACAGACAAAATCATAAAACAGATTACTCTTACTGCAGCACTCAGAGAACAATTCTCTAGTAGAGCTTATGGCAGTGAAGATCTGCAATGCTATTTTGATCCTACAGGAGGTAACTGCAGCTTTCGTTGCTGCTTTAAAACCAGAGATTGACCATCTCTGGACACTCTGAAAGGACCTCACACAATTCTGTTTGTGAATGGAGAAGACTACAGTCACCTACCTTCATCTAGATATATGACTTTTGAGATTAGGATCAGGTAGGCTGACAAATTTTCCTAATAGCATTGGCATGTTTGGAACGGAACAGTGGAACAAACTCAGGAGAAACAGATGGAATAGGCCACATTTGAGGGATCCAGAGGTATAGTCTGGCATCTAATACCATATAAGAGCATTTGAACATCTTCCTAGTCAGGTCAGGAACTTAAAAATGACATTAAAGCAGTCCTGAAGGAGAAAGGTCCTTCTACAGGTCCTGCCCAAAGACTGAAGTGTGCATCCCAAGATGAGCAAATGCTAAGCAATTTCCATGCCCTCTTCTGCCCTTTGTAAGAGTGTTGATAGAGGCATCAGACCAGAGCAGAGTGATACCTTGAGTGAAGCCTTATGGAGGGTTCTTTGGGCTGAGAGAAAAAAAAGTTGCCCTCAATAGACTGGCAAGTCTTGCAGTCTGTGAAAAAGCACAGAGCATCACTGAGACTGTGAAACAGAGCTGCACCCTTGGAGTGTCTCTTGAAAACCCTGCTGAGGATGATTAGGTTTTCTGCCGAAAGCTACCAACACACGCTAATATTCAAAAACCAAAGCAGCCTGGAGGGAGGTCTTCCACACAACTTGAGCATGTAAGTGGAAAATCCTCCACAGAATCAATAGAAGGGGGTCTCCTCATGGGCCACAGTGCACTGTATATTAGTAAGTTTGTATTCATCAGATATGACTTTGTTTGAGATTCAAAAGGCAAAAAGATCCCTGAAAGTTCCAGAGAGCAAAACAAGCTGAAAACTGGTGCTGGCATTTAATGCTAAACTGAAGTTCATCCAGACCTAAGACAGGCATGCAGACTTACTCAAACTTCTGGGAGCAATCTCCAAGAATCAGTATGCTGATTCATAATTAGCATCGGACCCCGAGGTTTCACTTAAGTTGTCCAGTCATCCAGGATTTTGTAATTCCTTATCCATGAAAAAATTTCTACAGAATATATAAGTCTACATAGTTATTTGCCCCTCTCAATCCCACTCCATAAAAGAGAAATCTTATATTGCAGTCCTTTCATTTGATCTTTTTTGGTTAAAATTCCAATTTGAATTTTCAATTGGATTGCTAAAAAACCAAAACAAACAAACAAAAAATCCCAACCAACCAACCGAAAAAAAAAAAAAAACCACAAAAAACTAATTTCCTGGAATTTAGGGCATTAAATGCTTGAATGAACAGGCAAACAACAGTTAGACTGTTCTCTAGTCTCCTATAACCTAACTGGATAGCTTCAGTAATTTTCTGTATAAAGCTCTAAAGATCTCATTTTGTATTAGTAGAAAATGATCTTTCTAGTAACATTAAATGGGAAGGAAAATATTTTTATAGCTGTATTAATGTTCTTATGTTTTTTTCACACATTCTTGCTGCTAGAAAGGATATACCAGAATCCATATATTGAATCCAAATAAGGAAGGCTACTTTTCTTTGGGATACCAGAGAAATTAAACCTCTGTGTCTTGGAATAGATATTTATAGGGCTGTAGTAAGAAAGTCCTTGATTTTTATTCACATCTATGAAATGGGTTGATGCTGGAGAATATAATTACTGAGACGCAAATTTGTTCCCAGTTTATTAGCTTAAACATAGTTTTGTTTTCAGGTTGACAATAATAATGGATAAATGGAAAAAGATAAGGGAAAAATACCATTGTATTTCATTCTTCCATATGAAGTATGTCACATTGCAGGATGAACAATGGTATGTCTTTATGGCTGTTTTAGGCAATAGACAGGGAGAAACACAATGAGAAACTAAAACACATTTTGTCTCTGGAAACATGTTTGGAGAATGTTACTGCACACTTGGCCCTTTGGAAAAACCTACGAACCTCACGGTACATTTAAGACAGGTCTGAGATTAGTCACATCCTAGAAAATACTGCATGCTAATGTTTTCATTGCAATCTGTTCATCCAAAAGTTCTCTCCTTCACACAGAGCAAATGCTTAGCTTTTTAGGAAGCACTATACACTGCATTTTTAATTAAGCATTTAATTATTGTATCCCACCACTACACCTTGTTCCCTATAAAAAATGATCATGACATGGGATTTTGGGGGATTTTTTTTTGAATTAGTACTTGCAGAATGCCTGCAGCTTTGTAGAGTTGTATGAGGAATATGGGATAATATTATTTACTTGAAATTAATTACTCTAAATCCTTAACACATCAAGCAGTGTAGAAGCAGCTTAGAAAAAGAAATTTTGTATACATGATGACAGTGCTTGCCTAAAATCCTTAGGATCAATGGCAAACTGTCTACGTTACCAGCGTGTTGCAGAAGTAACTACTAACATTGCAGGTGTACTACTAACGTTGCAGAAGTCTGTAATTTGGAAGAGTGTTCATTACAAAATTATTGGTTTTATTATTATGCCACTTAACAGTCCAAAAAGTAAAATTTATTAATAAATATCAATTGATAATGTAGCTGGTTTGAACGACCTTTCGTTACGTACAAAATTGTATCTGTCCATTTTATCTTAAATCATGCCAGCCTGTTTTTGTTTTATAAAAGTTGTTACCATATAGTCTAAACCTGGAAAATGAAAAAATGAAAACTGTACTCGTGTCAAATACATTACTGGACAGTCAGTTGCAGATTAGTCCTTCTTTCCAGTTTAAAGCAGATACGGTAAGTAGCTCAGCGTGAAAGTAGCTTTTAAAAGTTCATCCATGTTCACGGAATTTGCCTTCCTGGTTTTTGTTAGGAATCTTTCAAATGAGCAACTTGAGCTTGTTGGCCATTTATGAAAATTTCAAGGCTTATACTTGAAACTGTGGTGTTTGTTACTCGCTGCTGCAATCAGAACAGTCCAAATCAAAAGAGAGCGCGCTACTCATGTCTGTGAGTCCCTTGCTCACCTGGCAGCCACCATCCAGAGCACCTGGAGGGAACAGTTTACATTTCATTTATGTGTAAAGCCATTGTTCTGTGAGGTGCAAAACCTCCCAAAGCCAGTGAAGTTTGGGTCTGGCTGTGCTCTCTTGAGAAGCCTGAACTCTTAAGTCCTGGTAGCATCTCCCATGCTACTGACAACTGGGAGCAAAGCACCAGGAGCAGCTTCTCCAAAGCCTTATTTCTTGTCTCTGTCTAGGAAAATACATATTCTTCTCCCAGATGCAAAGCATTTAAGATGAGGGGCAGGCTCCAAAAGTAAAAAAAGACAGAAAAATTTCCAGTGAGCGTACATAGGAAGAAGTACACATTTCTGGCATTTTGAACCTTGTTTATTCTTTCCTCTGAGTGGTTCCCTTGACCTCAATTCCTGACCAAATCCTTTATTGAATATCCTAGTGCAAATAAATCAAATTTTATACCAGGAACATGGTGCTTTTGCCTACTTGGTTTTTTTTTTTTTTCCTGTAGGATGCAACTGAAAAACCACATTGCTATTCAGTGTATAACAATGCTGCTCTTGGCATTCACAACACCTCTTTGAATTGAGTCACAAAATTCATTATTCACATTTTAAAGCTTCTTCTGGCTAAGGAAATCAGTAACTGAGAGGCGTGTGTATGTTTGGGCAAAGCAGTGGTCAGACTGATTCAAACTACACTGTCAACTCCGAGGATCTGGAGCACTTTCTGATGTTGAAAGTAAATCCCCTGCATAACTAGGAAAAAAAATAGTGTCTGAATACAACAGTGCATCTTCCAACAGAGCACTGAGCTCCCACTCACTGCGGGGTGCAGCTATGAGAGGATTTTAATGTTACCAGATTCACAGATGATCTCTTGAGCCTAAGATCCCCGATAAAAAATTGGGGAAGCTGTCTGTGGGTGACGGCGAGTTCCATCCTATGCGGCTTCAGAAGCGGCTCAGGCACAGAACCGAAACTTCTCCTAGGCAGCATCTCCCGAGGATTTTCGTTCGCTGCCTCTCCCCAGCCCCCCTCAATTACTGGCCTCGGAGGGAACTTAGCGCTGCCCTGCCCGCGGCCAGCGGGTCGGTGCAGGGAGCTCCCTCCCTCCGTCCCGATGCTGATTCCCCGCTGGATGCGGCCGAGGGAAGCGCCCGGCCCCGGCAGCTCCTCCCGTACCCCCGCCCTTTCCGTGTCGCGTAAAGGGGTACAAGACGGCCGCTTTCCGTGCTGCCAGCGGGGCTTGGCGTGGACCGGCCCGGGATTCTCCTCCCTCCGCCCCTTCACACGAGGTCGGGGTCGTGCTTCTGCCGCCGCAGGGGGCAGCGAACCCTTGGTGCGGTGCCTCTCCTCATAGGAACACTCATTGCTGGAAAACGAGGGAAAGTTACCCTATTAAAGCCCTTTCTGTGGCTTCGGCTGCTCTTTAATGTATGCAGAATAATGGGGCGCGGGTGTATGTACGTATGTATGTATGTATTTGAGCCGGGGCTAAACTCTGCCTGGTGTAGGGTCGGTACGCGAGCGCGTTCCGGAGCCCCGGAGCGCGGTGCCCCACGGCCCGGTGCCGGCTTCAGCCGTCGGGAGGAGTTTCGACGCCTCTCGGCCCGGGCCGGCGGTCGGTTTTTCCCTCAAAGGCTGGGAATGCTTTAGCAGATTAACGACTCCCGTAATCCCGCGGGGGCCGGGTGCCGGCCTGGTTTGAGGTCAGAGAGGGGGCTGCGTGCGCCTGGGGGGCTGCTGCGGCCGCGGCCCCCCCCTCGCACCGCCCCGCGCAGGGCCAGGGGAGCCGGGCGCCCCCCGTCGCCGCCTCCCCCGCTGACGACTCTGCCTTTCCTTCCCGCAGCAGGGCCCGGGGGGCCGCGGCG
>WBMZ01005323.1:270259-380712 GCA_013400975.1 Atrichornis clamosus | reverse complement strand
GGGTGGAGAAGCAAAAAAGGAAAGGGGGGAGGGGGGGGGGGGGGGTGGGGGGGGGGGGGGGGGGGGGCAACAGGATTCGCCTCCTCTTGCTCTTCCAAAGGTTTAAGGGCCCCGTCACAGCAATTTCCTCATTTCTAATAGTGTGCTGCACCCCCCAGATGAAGTTGAAGTTGTCTTTTTGCAGTACTTCCAAAATGTGACTCATATCAACACATTTTGCCTGAGGTATTTTCATCTTCGACCTTTTGGGAAGGGGGAAGACTGAGGTGTGAACTGGTGAAATGCTTTGTACAGTGCTGCCCAGCAAATCAGGGTCACAGCTGACTTGGAGTTACTGATTGGCTGTGACTTCATGATCATTAATATTAAATCTATGCCTTGCAGCTACAGCTTTGACTGGGCATAAACACAAATTTTCCTGTCAAGCTAGCCAATTATAAGCATGGTATGTAGTAATGCTTATGTCAACTTTGCACTAAGTTTCTGCGGGGAGGCTAGGAAAAAAGCTGATAGCTTTGGCCCAAGAGCACCTGAGGCAAAGTTGCCCCTGCACAGTGTTTGGCCACATTTAGAATAAAAGCTGAATGTGGTGCCACACTCTGTGTTATGTGGCTGTGGAAATCCTGACCTTACATTAGGTACTCTGAAGCTGCAGTTTACTACTCTATGAAAGCATGGCTTCTGACTACTGCAACCACTGCCAAACCTCCCAACTCCCTAATATCCAGCTTTTTTTTTTTTTTCAATAGTGTCTAAAACATTCATTTTCATCCATTCCTGAAAGACAGGTGAATGAAATGGTACTTGCATTTGTCAGTTCAGGAAAAACAGAAAGCTGCTCGATAACAGCTCCCTGCTCTCTGGAGTCCCAGGAAAACCCGTCAGTGACGCTTGCACTTGGCTAAGGTAAAAGCACAATCATGAACACGTTTTAACTCCTGTTAAAATTTGAAACTTTAAAAAACATGTCCTAACTTGCCACTCATAGTTGGGACACAAATGTATTTTAACAGGTTTGCTGGCAAATGCACTAAAATGCAACACACCCTGTCAACACTGAGAATTTGAAGACATATTAATGAAAAGTTTTGACTGACATTTTTTTTTTTTAAATGCACCTTTATCCTCGTTCAGACAAGCCTTTAAAGAAAGTAAGTTGAAGAGTAGTTTTGGGAGCTGGAATCCAATGTTTACAGAAATCCTGAAACAGTGTGTGCTTTCTAGTGTTCACATTGTGACTCTCCCCAGGTGATCTGAGCTCTGAGGAGGTGCTGGGAAACCTCCATGTGTCCTGGTCTGCACAGAGACCTTTCCTATGTACAGAGAAGGCAGCAAGCAAACTAAAAAATTATAATCAAAGTTTATGCTGAGAGACACTGTTCCCTATATGCTTATTTACCAGAAGTCCTTTCTTCTCTTGTCCTGGTACTTATGGAGAAACAGTGTAACATATGCATATGCAGAAAACATCTTGCTTTGCCAGGTTCTGTCAAATTGGAAAAATTCTGCAAAAGGAGAAGAGCATAATATGAGCTAAAGAATCTTAAAAGTTTCAAAACTAAATTCAGATTTGCAGAATAGTTGCATCTTTTCCAGTTTCTTAAAAATGAGTATTTCATGATGTCTGAATCAGTGCTGAGATTTCTTACAGACACATCACTTCAGTTTCTTCAAGCTTTACTCCAGTTTGGTGCAATGCTATCGAAAGCTTTTAACCTTTATGTCACTCACAACCATTACAAGCCCTTTACTAATATTTGCCAAGCTTTTATTAAGTGAATACATTCAGCAATATTTGTTAAATAGGATCCAGACTGTTTGAATGTCCAGTGTGCTGGGAAACAGAAAACTTAATAGAGCTTATATATTTTAAAAGTATCATACAGCTGGTCTGCCTCATAGCTAATAAAAAAATATCTGTCAACCAACTATATATCTGTCTTCCAGTAATGAGGCTGGTTACTTCTGGGGAAAAAAAAAAATCCACAAACTAAAATCAAGAATAAGAAAATCAACAGTAAACCCAACCCAAACCAAACAAAAATGTCTTAGATGATACTAAACCAAAAACACTCCAGTAAAGCCCAAGCCCCTCCCTTAAAAGCAATCACAGCAAGACACCATAGCTAACAGGGAAGGTGTGAGTCTACCACTGAAAGACTGGTCCATGTTATATGCTGATTCTGCTTTAAAGAACACCATTCCAGCAGCAAAGAAAGGGCATTGGGACTCGATTGTGTTAAGTAGGGTGTGGAACAAAAAAAGGTAGATAGTAGCAGAGAGCTGTAAGCACTTTACATCCTTCATTTCTAAGGACAAATATTGCTCCAGTGCAGTTCTCCAATAGTTTTACCTGGGCTAAGTCAATGCAGCAGTAGTTCTCTGCTCCCCTTGTTCCTTTGCTCTGGCCCTACAATTCCACTCCCTCCATTGTGTGTGCCCCGGCTTTCCTCTGGCCTCCTGATAAGCCATTTTGGAGAGTTATACCAGCAGAAAACTATTCTTTCTCTCTTCCCCTATACCCCTCCTCCATCCCCCCTCTCCTCACCTCCTGGCTTTTTGTGCAGAGAAGGGTATTTTCCTGCTGGTTTAGCTTCTGTAACCCTTGGTGTGGCCAGACAAGTAGCAGCGATGACAAGCAGGTGATAACCTGATTCAGCATGAAGTTAAGCTTCAGTTCCTTTGACATTTGCTTCAACAGCACCACTGCCTCACACAATCTACCTTCTCTGCAGCTTGTGCTCGTTTCCAGTTTCCTGATCCTCCTTCAATTCCTCTGGGAGGAGTGATCTAAGTAAAAAATGCCTGATGAGCAAGTATTTTTTAGAATGACATTGACAATTGATGACTTACGTTTTTTTTTAAAGACTGTGTGTTCTTTAATGATGACTACTTTGTGTTATGTGGCTACAGCCAACCCAGCTTTTATGAATTCCAGCTAGATTTGGAGGAGACAGGACTTAAACAAGAGTGGAACCATGCAAATTTGTGCTGAAAAATGTCACAGAGTGTGAAATGAAACTGATGGACCCAGCTAAACAGAAATCTGTCTAAAATAGGAAATAGGAAGCATTTGAGCTTGACTCAGAGATTTGGATGCCTGACATTTAGTTATTGTGAATTGAAACTGATTTAGGGTTAGATCAAACAAGGGCTCAGGGTTGTGGAATTAATAGTCTCCACATCAAGTGCCTAGGCTCTCCGTAGGGCTCAGGCTATGGAGAAAATCCAAGTGCCAAAGTTTGTGATTTGCCCAGCTGGCAGGTAGAGGCTGGTACCTCGAGCCTGGTTTTATGACTCTCGCCGCCTGAAAAAATACACTGCAGCCACAAGGTGCAAAAGGCTAAGCCAGTACAAGTTGTTGTTGTGTTGTTGCTGTTGTTGTTATACTCAGCTCAGAAAGGCTGTTTGTTTTCTGGTAGCTGGAGTAAACAATACAGAGTGCATCCCAGTCAGCTTGGCAGAAATATATGTGACCTGTACTGTCTGGTGTCCTAGTAGGGCACAGATTTTATATCAGTGGTCATGTAATCCCCAGCTATACAGAAAAACATCACAAATAGGAAATACGAAGCATTTGTGCCTGTCTCAGAGACTTGGATTCCATATATTTGGTTGTAGAGAAGTATATCCCTTTGGAAGCCAGCACTCTGACCTCTTCCCTGCTGTGAGGTGCTTTTGCCCCTTTGAAAACTTAAGAGGCAGTCCCCTTTCATCCAGGAAGCATAGCTTTAATTCCCACCTAAGAAAATTTGAATCCCTTCATTTACCTCCCCCTGCTTTTCCCATGAAGTTCTAGGATGAGGAAATGTGAACACAAATGTTTCCATTTTTCTCTTGCTGAAGCTGTTCAGCAAAGGAATTAAGAGTTACTCTTTGGCATGGTGAATTCCGTAGTAATCGCTCCAAAACCTGAGCATGATTCTGCAGTCTAATTGCTTAGCCGGCCTGCCTGGAAGTGGGAGACAGCTTGCCTCTGGTCCTTGGTCTGCTGAAAACGTTACTGATTTCTAGTTTCTAGCTCTTGGGGCAAGCAAGGACTGGCCCTCATGGTCCAGTGTTAGCAGTCTGACCCAGAGACTTCAATACACAGTCATGATCCTGTTTTATCTCATTCTTCAACCTTCAAATAATAATTTTTTTGCAAAGTGAAGCACTGAGCAGAGAGCTGGTATGCCCTGGCACTGTCATGTTTCCTCCTTGACAGGTCAACTGCACAGCCTAAACAGAGCAAGAGAGGGCTGCATGCCATGGCCCTTTCCCTCTCACGTGGCAGGACTTCCTTCCCATGCGGGTAGAACAATGTCCACGTAAGCCTCAATTGCTCTGGGCATCACAGATACAGAGAGACCTCTGCTGTGTCTCCCCAGGGCAGGTGCTTGAGCCGCTGCTTTTGAAGCACTTTGGAGACAGGACGACTGAGATGTGATGTGGTCCATGGGTTGGGCACCTCTGGTGACACCTCTTGCCTCTTGTCTCTCCCGGCATTTTGCAAAGCAGTGACAGATCATATCTTCAAGCTAGAGTTCCTGGGTCCAGTCTGATGAATTCAGCAACTTACTGATGGCTTTAAATTTTCAGTTCGTGTTTGGATGACCAAAATGCATATGTCCTTTTGTAGATTTAGCTGCAGTTTGTAACCTACCAACAGAGAGATGGATTCACTGACACTTCATGTTAGATACATCAGACTTTAAGGTTTTCTCTGGTAGTTGTTTTCTGTTTGTTTGTTTGTTTTGTTGTTTTGGGGGTTTTTTCCTCCCCATTGACACAGTGAATGATTTAGACTATTCAGAATATCATTCTGGTATTACATACCCACTACTATTTTGTTTTGGTTTATATTATGACTAAATATTTTCATATTAGAAAGTGTTAATTATGTGTGCATTTTGTGTTTTAGCACCTTGCTTTTCATTGTAACTATGTGCAGTTTTAGGTGCCATACTGTAGAAAGCATATAAAACTATTAGAGAACATCCAAAGAAGAAGCACAAAGATGGTGAAGGGCCTTGAGGGCAAGCCAGACAAAGAGTGGCTGAGATCACTTGACTTGTTCAACCTGGAGAAGAGGAGACTGAGGGGAGACTTCACTGCAGTCTACAACTTCCTCACAAGGGGAAGGGGAGGAGGAGACACTGATCTCTTCTCTGTGGTGATCAGTCACAAGACCCGAGGGAACAGCATGAAGCTGTGTCAGGGAATGTTTAGGTTGGATATTAGGAAAAAGGTTCTTCACCCTAATGGGTGGTTGGGCACTGCAATAGTGTGATTCTTGGGGTGTCCTATGCAGGTCTAGAACTTGGATTCTATGGTCCTTGTGAGCCCCTTTCAATGCAGGATATTCTATGATTCTGTATAATTTGATGCAAAGGGTTAAATTCATGCCCAGTTCTACAAACCCATAGAAGACCCATAGTCCTACAAACCACCTTACTTATACAGTGAGTGCACTCATCTTTAGGTGTATGCATATGTAGGACGAGAGCCACCTATTTAAGTGTCATAGGTAACAGAATCTAATGCTTGAATGTTGAGGGGGTTGATCCAGCCTCCTTGTGTAAGAATTGGGTAACGTAGGCCTTTTTTTTTTAACAGTAACTTTAGAATTTTGTTTTATACATGTTCCTGAAGCCATGTACTGATTTTTGAACATGTAGTGACTGAAAAGTCGTTTTTTGTTGCCAATATTGCAAGAAACTAGAGTTATGAGATTCTAAGGCTGCAGGCTTCAGGGCAGTAAATTGAGGGTTGTTAAAAGAAAGGGGTTAATGATTACAAATCCAGCTGTTTGATTTAGAAAGGCACATATGTGTAATGCAAGAGACAGGATGGATTATTGGTGAAATAACTGGTTTAAGACTAGGACATTTGTATCTGTATTCCTGTCTGGAGTCAGTGGTGAAATAACTAGTTTAAGATGGGGACATTTTTGTCCATATTTCTGCCCTGTGGCAGACTGCCTATGTGATTGGAGTAAGTCTCTGTAGGTATATCTGCCCTGCTGACCGGGGTGCTGGGTCAAGGCACTATCTGTAGTACATTTTATTGTGGATATTGGAAGCAGACATGGATATAAGCATAGATGAACTGGCTCCACATCTTGGTGAAGAAAATTTTTCTGCCTTGAACTCTCTGTGTCTATGCTACCAAACAGACCTTGTACCCAAGCTGCTATAAAGCCAGTGTCAAGCAAAGACAGCAGGAGGCCAGCAGGGATGAACAAGTAGCTTCTGACTAAGCTCAGACTGAAAAAGGAAGAATGCAAGAGACAGAACCAGGTGGCCCAGGAAAAATATAGACACAGTGTGCAGTGATGGAGTTAGGAAAGCCAAAGCCCACCTGGAAATAAATCTGGTGAAGGATGAGAAGGACTACTACAAGCATACCAGCAGCAAAAGGAAGATCAGGGAAAATGTGGGCTTGCTGCTGAATGGGGTCAGGAACCCTGGTGCCAAGGGATACAGGAGATCAAGATTCTGACTGTCTTCTTTACCTCAGTGTTTGCTGGTCAGGCCAACCTTCAAGAACACCACTACTCTGAGACCTAAAGGAAAGCCTGGAACAAGGAATACTCACCCTTGGTGGAGGAGAAGCCCATTGAAAGGAACATTTAAACAAACTGAATATATGCAAGCCCATGGGATCCCCTGGAATGGACACAAGGGTTAAGGGAGCTACCTGATGTCACTGCAAGGATACTGTGAGTTACCTTTGAAAAAGTTATGGTGGTTGGAGCAGAATCACAAGTGTAAGGAAGCAAATATCAATCCTATCACTGAGAAGGGCAAAAAGAAGGATCTGGTGAACTCTAGGCTGGCCAGCAATCCTTTGGTTCCCAAAGAGAGGCTGTGGAGCCTCCATCCTTGGAGATCCTCAAAAGTCATCTGGTCACAGTCCTGGACAACTGGCTCTAGGCACCCTGCTTGAGCAGGGGGACTGGACCAAATGATCCCCAGAAATGCCTTCCTATCACAGACACACTGTGATTCTATGTGATTCAGGGTGTAATATTGTTTTCAGTACTGCCTCAGCTATAGCTGTATTCACTTTAGTTTCCGGTCATTGTATTTCTGACACCTTGTGCCTCAGTTAAATGATTTATGGAATATGGAAATTCATACACCTGCTTATGTGCCTTGGAAGAATAAATGCAACAAAGATTGTGAGGTGTTTTCAGTGAATGAGGCATACAAATGCCTTCTGTACATGTTTATTGGAAAGAGAAACTTCACAATCTTTTTCTTCTATACAGTACAAATTACATTAAATTGTGAGAAGACAATATCTGTAATAACATTCTTGAAACTAGGTCCTAAGAAGCTGAGTAAATAATAGGTTTGATGTGAACCCCTGCCTTTATAAGTTCCCGTGCCTTCTATGATACTGTGTTGGAGCCTATACAGAGCAGATGAAGTAGTGTCATAGTAATTTTTGTTTATTCCTTTAAAATGATACTTCATCGCACTTTAGTAAGGTCTCCCATTCCCCCCATGCAGCTGTAAAAGGCTGCCTTCAGCCTGTTTAGGCTCAAGGCATGCTTGCGGTCCTTTATTGACAAAAGCAGATGGCGATTTCCCCTGCAATCCCTTTCCTTTTCCCTGGCTGGCATGTGAAACAGGGAGAGCAAACTGGAGGACATGCTGTCATACCATGCCAGCCTCAGAGTGCTCCCCTCATGGGGGAGAGCCCAGGATCTGGCTGCCCATGAAGGATCTAAATTAATGGAAACTATTTCACATTTGGGTTATTTTGACAATCTTCAACTGTATCTGTTATTTCTTCCTTCTTAGCATGTAAATGTCCTTTTTATAGTAGCTATTCTTACAGAATTTATAGTTCTCTTTTCTTAAAGCTTCTCATTCCCAGTTCCTCATTTTTATTTAAGTCAGTCCCTTTTCATTTCCTGGGCATACCAGGCTAAGCAAAACATACATTCAAGGGGTGAAATTTTGTGTCTTCCTCAAATTACCTCATGATGCTGGCCTCTATTATTCCCTGTTTTGTCTTCAAAATGGCAATTATGTCCTTTTTGCCATACTGCCTTTCATGCTTATGAGGAACTCTGCAAAATGCATTATTATCTTCTTTTGTATGCTTCCTTAAAACCCTTCTTTGCTATTACACCTACCAGTGCAAAGAAATGACTGGTTAATCCATTGATTTCTATTTTCTTTCCCTTGGGTTTATTGGTAGTTATTTTGAGTTTGAAATCTCTGTGGGATCAGGCCTATCTTTGTGGACTGACATTGCCTATCGGTTAGCATAAGGACAGAAAAAGTGCAAATTTAAGCCTCTGAGGTGCTTTAATCTTGGCAGTCCCTGAGCAGAGTTCCCCTTTCTGCATCTTACTGAGATTTGCTAGGGAGGATGTGCAGCTCAGTCAGTGTGTGGGCATAAAGCCTGTAAAGAGCTTTGGAGCAACAACTGGCTTGACACAGCACATGCAAAGGACAATTTATCTTTCATCCTTAGTTCCACTTACATCATGGACACTTTAATTTCTTTTTCTTTACCTCTGCCAGGAATTTTAGATTGCTTTTCATATAGCTGCATTCAGCACTATTTCTTTCAGAATCAATTCCATTTAAATATTTCATTCATGTGCAAGGAAAAATTTCTGAAATCAACTAATAAAGCATCTGACTCATTTAAATGCCTATGAGCCTGATACTGCATTCATGCTACTAAAATAATATGGAAATGTTTTCCTTTAAATATCTGAATTTTATGAAATATAATCAGAGGAATTTTTTGTATTCTTAAGCGTTATGAAGTTTGTACATACACTAGCATTTGCAATGCATTCATGAGTAGTCTGGAAATCTGTGAGCAGCAAGTATAAAGCACCTCCACACTAGTAAGGGCAGGACAAATTCAAGCCAAAAGAAAAATGGGAAAAAGCAATTATCACTGTTTATATGGCTGGACTTTCCGTGCCCAGAGAAAACAGGTAGCATCGAGTTTTAGAGATCATCTTTCCTTCTCTGCACATTTGCAGCAAACTGTAATGCAGTTCTTCTACATGCTGTGACTTCCATGGTGATGACTAACAAACACATTCAGCAAGGTTCAAAATGAAGCTGAGCGTGGCTTAAGCAGGCAGACAGAGCATTCAGCTTGCAAAGTTCATTCTTTATGGAAACTACAAATTGAGTCTTCAATGATATTGATACTAAAAATGTCAAAAGCTATAAACACATATTATAGTGATATCAAACTCTTTGAGCAAAGCGTCGGTGGGTTTCTTGGAAGATACAGATAAGGACAGTTTCTTTATGAGGTTATCCATCCCCATATAGAGCAGAGACCAGTCTTTGAAAGGCTTTCATATCTCACCTCTCATACCTTACACCTCATTTATAACCTCTTTATAGGGGACAGAGCATAGGGTGATTCCTGCTTTCCTCCCTTCTGAGTGCAGGACCCATTTCCAGTACAAGCCCTTTTTTTGATTCCTACTCTCTCCTCACCCTTTTGCTGTCACCTAAAGGTCCAAAAGTGATCCTATACACACACAGAAACTCTACCCTTCCTTGGCACTTTCTTGAGGAGAAAAAGAGCGTGACTTGTGGGGCTGAAGGAAGACCCAGCAGCTGAGCTGGGTTTGTACTTGGCTGTTGGAGCATAGTGGGGGGGGAATCGTGTCCCAGACGCTTAGCATCAGCAAGCTGTAATGTCACTGTCCTCTGGCACCGTCTTCGGCAAGCACAGCTCTCCTGCCCCTCTCCCTGCTGCTCACCGTCCCAGCAAAGGAAGTGTTCTCTGTTCTGTGCTGTCGGGCTGTGCTTCAAAGCAGATGATAGTATCTTGAAAAGGCATTGTGAGAAAGCCAGTCCGTCTGAAAGGTTTCAGGAGGGAGATTTTGGCACCACAGCGCACGAGACTGAGAAATGATTCTGTTATCTACCTGTTTGTCGTCAGATATGCACATTGCATCTACTGCCCAGCCAGGGAAAGGGCAGAAAGAGGAGGAAGGCTGACCACACCTTTCTCCAAGCTGTGGGTTCCCGTTGTCTTTTAGAGCCAAGACAAGGCAGGAAACAGAGTTTGAGTTTGTTTGGGTTTCAGTGCAGACTGGTGACACAAGGCCGTGGTTTCCAGCAATTCCTAGGATTGGAGAAGTGCTTGGGACAGAACATTGCACTCACTCTGGAGGAAATGCATGTCGTGGAGGAGTTAGGTCCCTCCTGAGGTGCTTCTAGCAGTGCTGTTCTGAAATCCTGGCCAGGGGAACTCCAGGCCCCTGCCAGGGAATACAGCCCTATGCCCATGGGTGGGAGGGCAGGGGTTGTCAAGTAAATGATTAGTGGAGCACAAGGTCCTGAGGCTCAGAACAAAAAGTGGGCTTTTCAAAAGCTATGTCTCTGGATGCATCATAATGTTGCTTCCCTTCTTACGCCTCAAGATGAGGTCTGGGGCAAATCATCTTGCTTCTTTCTTTTCCTCATATATTCATGGAGGCCCCACTGAGATATCACCAAGTTTGATGAGGGAATGAAGAAAATGTGGTGGTTTTATTTTTATATCTATATTTATTTTCTTTTTGGTTTGAGTTACTTGGAAGTCTCTCTATACAAAAATACTTCGAAAAATAATTTATTTCCTTGGGTGAAATTCATCTTCAGCTCTACAGAAATGCTGTACAAATGTGGTGCTCTAACAGTTGTTTTTGAGCAGTTATCAGTCTTCAGAAAAAGTAGCAAAATATAAATCAAGAGAAGCATTCAGACTGGTATTTCTTAATTTTATATGTAGTAACTGATGATAGACTGTGGCTTTAATTAGACTGGAGGAAGTCTTCCAAACACTGTTTTTCCTCTTAAACTTTATATCTCAAAACACAAATCTGTATACAGCACAAGTACGTCTACACACAAATATATCTGTTATCCATTCATCATACAAAAACCTTTACAAGTATCACAAACTTGCTGCAGTTAAACAGAGATAAGAGCAACTCAAGTTCTGATTTTAATTCAGCTTTACTCAGCATGTGTGTTTACATATGTCAACTGTAGATGAGATTTCTGAAAGGCATCCGTGGTAAAATCAGTACACATTTTAAGTTACTCTTGCACTTCATTAACGAAGTCATGGTTTAGTATTTACTAGATCTCAACCACTGAAGCAGCAGATGTATAGGATTAGGAGAAAATGTGAAAGGCAAAGTGCTGAAGTACTTAAACCACCACTATGAGAATTTCTTAAACAGAAAATCAAATCAGCTCTGGTTTCCAAAGAAGTTGTTGAAAACCTAATTGACAACTGCAGTAACAGGTTGCACTGTTTTTATTAGCTCCATTAATTATGTTAGGTAGATACACATTGTTCTCTTTTAAGCAGTTTTCACAGGGTTGGTAACTAAAACACTTTGGTTTCTGCCTAATGTTAGTGATAACTGGCATCAAAGTATACATGGAAACTATAGATCTGCCTTCCTGAAAACTGTTTTGTAACCATGTCCAACAGCACTTTGGAAGATCTGCCATCCCCTCTGCTTGTCTCCTTACCTTGTTGCAAATATTAAAATAATACTAGTAATGATGCTTGTTAGAGTAGCAGGGCCAAAGAAGTAAGATTTTTCAGGGTACTAGTCAAATACTGAGTAGTAGGTATTTCCTCCCAAGCCCAAGGTTTACAGATAGACTAGGAACAGGGAAGAGGGCATAGCAGCAGAAGCAGAAACTGCCACAAAAGCATTCCCCTTCTCAGTGGGTGAGGGAAGGGCAGCTTGTCAGGGAGGAGGACACCCCGGGAGAATGGAAGAGCACTGGGGGAAAAGCTGGAAGGAGGCAAGGCGAGGACGAGGTGCTCTGTGAAGCTGGGAAGATCAGCCAGGAGCAAAACAAGCCTCCAATCCACACAGAGTAAAAAAAAGGAAAACTTCCAAAGGTGCAAATACCCAGTGCCTCCTGATTTGGCTCCTGTTGTTCTTGTTATCTGTCAGCTGCCTTCCTCTTTCTTTGCAAGCCTTCCTCAAAACCATATGGAAGTAGGATTAAGGTGGGTGGAAAGCACTACCTTTCTCCTCATAACCTCAAAGCCGGGGGATCTCCTCAGAATGACTTGAGGCCTGGCATTATTGCTGCCATCTGTTAACTGCTCCTCTTCTGTCCTACGGCCATGGTGGTGTTCAACAGCCTCAGACAAGATGCAGACAAGGTTCACTGTCTGCAAATGCAGTCGAGAGAAGCTAGGGGAGCTTGCCGTATCCTACTGGCAGATGGGACAAAGAAAACATCCTCGCTCTCTTTTTGTGCACAGGAGACAAAAGGGTCAAATGATTTCCCTGACATCACACAAAATGTCAGCAGAAAGGGGAGAACAAAGCTTATTTTTCCTGTGCCCAGCTCTACTCTTCAAGTCTAAAACTCCTGCAATTCTGATAGTGGCAAAAGGGTAGGTAAGGAAAAAGGAAAAAGAATTAGAGAAGACAGGACATACTGGTTCATGACTGCTCATAAGCAGTGCCTTAATTGAAGCTAAGCTTTTACACAGAAGCACTGCAAGTGTTTTGGAATTCAAATATGAAATGAAAATATTGGCAGAAGTGTGATCTGTCTTATGTTCTCTTTTTAGGGTCTATAGCACTTTATCTGAGAGCCTTGTGATCATCAGCAGATTATATTCTCACAAAATCATAGTGAGGAAGAAAATTTTCTGCCTATGTTGGAAAGGCAGAATTTAGGCTGATGACTGACAAAATATGTTGTCTTGGGTTCCTTAGGAAAACTGTGGCTGATTTCAGCTGTAGAGCAAAGGTTTTATAAGTTTCAATCTATATTCTTAAATCCATCAAATCACCTTTTCTAAATTGAATTATTATGAATCTGACATCTACTGCACAGTCTGTGTTTACATTGTTCTCTGAGAGAGAGAGAGAGAGGTGACTTCTGCACTCTTACTGGGTCTTCCTTGGGGATTTTGTTGGAAGCCTTTTCAATAGATTGATGAAGAAAGGCGTGGGCCTGCTACAGGGGTAGGGAGCCTAAGGACAGTGAAATTGAAAGAAGAATTTCATTTGTTCACAAACCTCAGGAGTATTTAGCCATATGAGTAACCTCAGAAATCTGTGAGGAGGTGGAGGAATGTGCATTTAGTGCTGAAGGAATGACTATTAGGAAGGGAAGATACAAGAAGCAGCTTCTTAAACTTTTCATTCTGAGCAGTGGATCCGATGGGAGGTGAATATTATTGCTCCCAATGACACCCCTGTTTCCCCTTTCTCCTGAGCAATACCCTGGACATCATCATGACATACTCTCTGTGGCTCTATAATGGTCCTTGGGAGCCCATGAATCAAGGGACTGAGGTAAAGTTTGGGATCCTGGAATCTCTTGCACAGTCACGTCACAGCTCACTTGGAAGAAATTTCAAGCCTCTCTTATAGATTTACCTTGCCATTAGTTCCAAGAAAGATTTTTGGATGCATTTTCTGTATTTGAATGTGATTGTTATAAGCTCTTGAATTCTTGTTTATTATTGCTTTTTCCTCTAATACCGAGTCATAGAAGAATTATTCAGTTTGTCCATCTTCCCCTCCTTGACTCAAGAACGAAGAAAATCCCTGCACGTGGGTCCTGCTTCTTATGAATACAGTTTTCCTGGGGCCTCAGTCAGCACAGCATTTCAAGGCTTAGATCTGCATTTCCCAAGTCAGGGCTCAGAATCCCAGATAGAGTCTAGGTGGTTACTAATGCATCCATTAACCTGAAAGAAATTCATGTGAATCCCTTCTGTGTCTATTCTTATACCTAGTTTACATCTGATAGATCTGTAGGACATCCTGCAGCTGATACTCATTTGAGCACTGCAGGCTTAGATGCCAGCAGAAATATGTGACAATCTGGAAAAAAGGACAGGATATTGTATGCACATTAAATAGCCCAGTTATTTGTATTTCCTTACTAATACTTTGAGCATTATCTCCAGGTCTGAACTTCAATCATCAGTTGCTCAGTGACCACCTAGTCATGTGTACACTGTGTTTATTGCCACATTAGAAAGAGCAGCCCATCATGCTAAACACTGCAAATTCTGTCTGTCTTATCACTGCAGGATCATGTTTTGTCCCGTTAGCTGGTATCACAACAGCAGCTTTGTTTTTGTAATGCTAGATTTGAGTGTTCAACATAATGAATACTCTCCTACAGCTAGTTTACACAAGGATTGTTGACATTTTTCACGATGTGTTTTTTTAAACATATGCCTGCACATAAACAGTCAACATAACCTAGAAGAACTTGAAACTCCCATCTGGATTTTGTATGTAGGTCTTATATGCAGGATTTTTTCTTCTAAGATATTCCGTTGAAAGAAAAAATTCTCTTGGGTTTTTAATTTTTATTTTCACTTAGTTTATTAACCTCTAAAGAGCCTACTGAATTATGAGCCACATTTCTCTGATTTTCTGTTCCATAAAGCACGGTCCACCATGTTATAATATTTTGAGTTTTTTCTCATATCATTGGTCTGGTGATCTGGTGATCCCTGGCAAGAGAATAAACATGGTAATCTCTCGGATATTTACTTCCATCATCAGAGGAGACAGGCTTTGGTATTAATTTCTTTGGAGGGTCACATAATCATATACAGAATTGAGAGCATCTAATCACAACTGTTTTCTCCTCTCAGAACAGTAGCTACCTTCAGACAGGATCTATTAATAACCTTTTCTGCCATTATGACTGATGTAGTACACTCAAGTGTAATCAGTGTTGTTACCACAGAAAGTAATACACAGTAATACGTTTATGTCACTATGCTCCAGAATATAAATGTATAGAGAGAAAGGCATAGACTGGTCGTTCCAAGGCTTGAATACACCAGCTGCAAAGCAAATGAGCAGGGCAGAGTCCGTGTCTACACTCAGAGTTCTGAGTCTCTAGTTGTGACAGCATTCACACAGAAGCTGCTTTACAGATTAGGGAATTGTTTTCAATTAAGTCGTTGTTCTCAGCGCTGACTGCCTAACCCTGCTAACCTTGGGGTTAGAAAACACAGTGCTAGAATGGCGAGCTGTATAAGTCTTGTCCAAAATTCATCTTCTACCTCTTTTGTGCCCAGTGGAGCTGAAATACAGGAGTTGTAGGGAAGAAAAGACTAATGTGTTCAAGAAAAACAAGAAATACAAATGACCAACCCTCTGGATATATAGTGCATAATCTCACAGCATAGCTGTGATTAACAGATACTGCACTTGAAGAGAGATAGTTGAAGATTTTGAGTAATTTTTCATTTAAATGAAATTTTGAAACCAAATTTTTTTCCATAAATATACTTCTTTTGACTTCAAATGGAGAAAATTTCCAGTTTAGAATGAAATTTATCATCAGAATGAAAGTGACAGAAAGAGGATGAGGAAGGAAATTCATATTTAGGATGACTCTGTGGTACCAACCAAGACAGATATTTTTGTCAGAGGAAAACCCTCTGTAGCCTGCAGCATCATAACTTAGGCACTTATCACTGAAAGATTAGATTTCAGCATGCCAGGCTATTGTGGGGTGGCTTCTTCTTTCTCTCAGTCTTTCCTTTTGTATATACCCCACCCTATAAAGAATTTTGTACTTATAGGTAGAAAAAGACAAATAATTGAAATCTAGAAAAACTTTAACAGATGGTAACTCTTTTATCAATCTAAATAGCTACAATGATTTAGTGCTTAGTTTTTACTGAAAATATGAACAAAATTCCCTGTTAATATTCTGTGAAAAGTCGGTATTTGTCAAACTGAATTCAAGGTTCATCAATAAACTTCTAAAATCATCCTTTCCATTGTATAGGCTGTTCCTCAATATGTTCTCTGCTTTTTTAACATTTTCTCATGTGCTTTTTACCATTCTGTCACTAGTTCATGTCTTTTACTGGTACCCATTTCAGGAAGAAGGTATTATCAGACAAATCTGCTGAGAGAAGGTGAGGTGGGCCAGAGTAGTGTAGTGTGGTAGGTAACGGGTAAATAACTCACTGCTTTTTCATGAGGTCTTCATTGCCAGCCTAGAGATCAAGTGGGATTTTGATATTTGATTGTACTGGCAGAAGTGAAGCCATCACCACACACAGCCTAGTCCACCATCACTGTATTTTTTAGAAGATGCATCCTGAAACAAGACAAACCACTATGTTGTGGGATTTCTTCTCCCTTTGTCTCCCCTAAGGGACAAGAATACTTTGGAGTCTGGGAGACATATCCAAGATCTAATGAGTAAAATGAATACTCTCTGAATGGTGAATTTTTATCCTGCTTAAAAACAGTTACCTGGACCTAAAGAATTTTGACAAAAACTCCTATGCAGAAATTAGGAACTGCAATGTCATGCAAAGTCAAGTAAAAATTCTTATAACTGACTTCAGTCTTCCCTTTTCTGTTCTCTTCCTAAAGCTGAACTAGTAGCCACAATGGAGTTCCTTTCTTGCCAAAAAGAGTCTGACGAAGATGAAACTTTGAATACACTGAAGAGACTGGGAGGGGATGCTGAAATATGGCTGTGGGTGGAGATCTCTGAAGAAATGTGTGACCATGCAGGCAATCTTTACATGTTAAAAAAACAATTGTAACCAAAGAAATAAATGTTACCACCAGCTTCAAAAAACACAAAACCAAAAAAACCCAAACAAACAAAAAAAAAAAGTGTAAGAATGCTGTCAAGCTCCTGGCAGCCAAGAAGACAGGAAATATTTATTCATATGGTTCAATGTATTTAAAAAAGAATAAAATGTTGCCCTCTGAGGATGACAGCTTAGACATAAGCTGCAATAGGAGTTGTGATGTGATTAAAGAAGAGTGCATACCTCTGAGGATAATAAAGAACTGATTCTCTTAAACATTGTGCAAGCTTTAAAAGCAGTGTTCTGGACAGCATCCTAGGAAGATATCCAGCTACAGTAAATCAGGAAGAAGTGGCTGAAATGCCTGAGGACTTTTATTCCTAGTATAATTGCATTTGAAAAACTTACCCTGAAAGGCTTTGCACAAAAGATAGTGGCAGCAAAATGCTGTAGCTTAAAAAGAAAAGAAGTCAAGTATTTACATAACTGAGAAAAGATTACATACATCCCTGCTTGAAATGATAGGATATGGATCTGCAGTCAATGGAGTTGCTATTCAGGTATTACTGTCCACAACATTCTGCTAAGACTTTTTTGCAGTACATGTTCCAGGGAGAATACCTGGTGGGGTTATTTTACAGTCTCTCTAAAGGGTTAAACAGAAATCTAAATGTCAGAAGAGGGAGCTCAGATGTAGTTGAAAAGACAGTGGTGAAGATTAATATTCAACCTCTGCCCTTCACAAGTCTCTAAGGCTTGGCAGTTTCTCACTAGAAGTCTATAAAATACTTAGGCATGATTGCTACACTTTGGGAAGAGCCAAATTCCTGAATTCTCTGAAGGAAACAAAAATAAAGAAATTATGTTCACTGTATACACTTCACTCCCATGAGAAGGTTACTGAGTTGTTTGTATATTTTATATCAACCCATATCACTTCCTACAGTTGGCAATAAAGCCTTCACCAAAACTTTGGCAAGCAAATAAGAAAATGTTCTGCCAGACACCATTAATACAGATCAATCTGGTTTTCCTTTGCGTGAACCAGAAGATTATTTTCCTGAGGCAAATCACAAACAGTTTTTCCTCAAAGGCTTGCTCTTTAAATCCTATTGCCTGCCAACAAATCTAGGATAATTCATAGATGCATGGAAGCTAAGGCCAAAAGGGATGGTTAGATCATCTACTCTGACCTCCTGTACATTTCAGAGCAGTAAATTCCACACAGTTACCCTTGTACTGTGCTCATTAACTGGCATTTGGAAAAGTGCTTCCTCAAAAAGTTATTCAATCTTCATTTGGAGACATCAAGAAAAGAAAATCCACTGTTCCTTTGGGAGTTTCTCCCCACACCATTAATTAATTACTTTCCCAGTGATAAAAAAAAGAAAGGTATTTTTCTTTCCAGGTTGAATTTTTTGTGGCTTCAGCTTTCAGCTACTAATTCTTAGTACACTTCCCTCCAACAGATTAGACAAATTCATAGTATTATCTCCTCATGAAGGAACTTACTCACTGTACCTCTATCTTTGTTGAACTAAATAGATTGCATTTCTGAAATTTCTTGGTTCCAAACATTTTATCTAGCCCTCAAAGAAATTATGTTTTTATTTTCAGTGTCTTCTCCATATCTATGAACCTTGAATAAATTATGATTCTCTTGAATATTGAACACAGAGGTAAAAATCATCTCTCTAGTCTTATTTACAGTGCTTCTTTTGGTAAAAGATAGGATAGCTTTATTCAGAGTGTTTTCTGACATCATCACAGTGCAAATCAATGGCCATGAGGCAGGCTGGAGGGGGCAGGCTGGAAATAGGACACAATTCTTCACGAAGGGCCACCGGCCACCAGACGACACAGTCAAAGAGCAGATGGCTTTCTGCTTGGAGATGTCTCATAGTCAAGCCTTGAGTTCTTTCTGGAAGACTCACGTTGGCTTTGGCATGACTCGTGTGCTTCTACAGTGAATCATGTAGAAATCTAAATTTGCAGGAAGCTGACCTCTGTGGGAGACCAAACATGTTGCTCTCTGCTTCAGTGCCTGGGGCGGGATCTTGTGCGGGGTCAGAGGTACGCGGGTGCCGGTGGAGGAGCAGGCCCAGCTCTCCAGGCCGGGCAGCAGAGGAGTGGTGTGTGCATGACCACTGCTCAACCACAGCACTTGGATCAGCTCAGCCGGGCTGTGAAAATGTAGTTTTGGTGACCGTGACCCCCTGTTCCAACTTGTTTATGGAATTTTAGTCTAAACTGTAAGTCAGTTGCAATTTGGTTTTGAAACTTCAACCTCCAGTGATCTAAACAGAACAAATACCAAGGGCATATTTTGAAACTACTAACAGAACAAGAGTCCTAGAATCTGAAGAACCATTCCTGTTAAACTTGCTGGAAATACAGATTTCAGTCCAACTTTTCACAAAGTTCAGACACATTCAGAACCGGTTTACTTTTATGATCACCTCAGCTGCCAAGAATATAAAAAAGCAAGGAAGTTGTTCCATGCAACATTCTCTCAGGCAATAGAGCTAATATAAGAAATTCCCAGTTATAAGAACTCCCCAGCCCTAACTGCCTATTCCATTTCTCAGCCTGTACTTTCTTGCTGTTACGGTTCCGTATATAGGGATATGCAATAAACCACATTAGTGAAATGATTCCATTTCTACAGAAGCAAACAAGCAACTGCTTTATTGAAGGACAGGAGAAAGTGGGACTCTCTTAATTAAAAAATTTAATCAACAAAAAAATCAGAACAGAACAACCACAGAAACAAAACTAACCTCTCCAGATGTTTAAAAAAGTAAATCTAACTCAGACTATTTCATAGGGTATTCTGTCAGTGTAGTCCTGGAACATGCTACTACAGATGAAGGGACAGTACAACATTGTATAGAGACAGAAATTAATTTGGGTGGAAATCGAGAACTGAAGGAAAGCAGGAAACACTTTTGCTACTTGAGAAACAGTAATGTTTAATAACACCTGATGTAAAGGATCAGAAATAGGTTTAAAACTTAATAATCAGTAAAATTTGTAAAAGCTTTTTTTCAAGGAAGATTTATTTGCTAGAAAAACTTAATTATATGCTAGAAAATTATATCTTTATTATACTAAAATCTAAGGCAGGTGATAGAATCAGTTTTAGTAATAAACTGTGACTTCTCAAAGTACTAGCAAGTTTCCTTGGGGAAGGTCAGATTACAAAGTAGCAAATGTTCTGATTGTCGTTTCCCCAACATGGTAAATGGGAGTAGGAAAATTAGAATTCTTTATGGGAGGGGGAATATTTAATCTTAGATTAGATATTAGGAAGAAATTGTTTGCTGTAAGGATGTTGAGACACTGGAACAGTTTGTCCAGAGAAGTTGTGAATGCCCCACCCCTGAAAGTGTTCAAGACCAAGTTGGATGGGGCTTTGAGCAACCTGATCTAGTGTAAGGTGTCCCTGCCCATGGTGAGGGGACTGGAATTGGATGATTTTTAAGATCTCTTCCAACCCAAACCACTCTATGATTCTAAATATAGAGTGCAAATGCAGATTCATTTGCCGTACTCGTTCAAGGGAAAGACCTTGCATTTCTCCTTGTCTACTCATTCGCTGCTGCTGATCAATTTCCTTACAACCTACACAAGAAATCATAAGTACGTGACATTACTTTGTCTGCTTTAATACATATACATAAATATACAGAAACATACATGCACATATATGGGGGATTTTTTGGGGGGTCTTGAAGCCTGAAAGTGTAAACATTACAGATTTTTTTCCTCTTTTGAACAGTCTTTGATGAAATTCCTCACTGCTTATTTTGCTACATGGTCTTTCTTTGTGGTGTGTTTTTGTAAGAGGGGATATGTTTCATCTTCAGATGATCAATTATGGGACAATTTTCCTCAACATGGCTTTCATGGATCACTCATCTCTGGCAACCCTTATGTTTTATTCCTTCTTTTCTGGGAAATGCTCTGGACCCATGTCTGTCTTCCTGGAGTTTCCCAGCATGAAGGAGCATCCTGGTTCCTGTTGTCCCTTGCCATGGTCACTCTGGCTTTCCTCCATGTTGGTGCATGCCCTCAGCATCTCCTTCATTACAGACCATCTCCTCAAGGAGACAAAAGGGATTGCTGAGGCATGGTATCTCCAAATGGACCAAAGAGATCACATTACCAAAAAGTGGACATTACTTAGAGTTAAAAAGTTTCTTCTGAGGCTTTGAAATTTTCATCTTAGTTACTGCATGTCCCAGCTCCAGAAAATTATTCAGAATGACATTTTGTGACTGGGCTTAATGTTAAGTTTATCCTTTTGTGGTATTACTTATCAACTGAGAAAAATAAGCTGGGTTTGAGTACAACTTTTCCCATCCTGTGGTACATATTTAAGATAAGTTACATGGATTACGTCACAGAAATAGCTAATTCATATCTCTGAATCCCTCATGCACCTCCCCCATGCATCCAGCTTGGCTTATTTTAAAACTTCGGAAAACCTTTGTTCTACTTTGTGCTATCCTCCACAAACTGGGAGCTGTCAGGCTGCTGTGCCCAGCAGGTGAATATCCTGGTCATCATCACACCACTCTGCTTAACCCTGCTTTGTACATCGTAGCACCAACAAGGAGAATAACAAACTCGTCATGTATTTTTTTCCCAGAAGTAGCCACAGAAGCTGAGATCAATGGGTCTATACCTAAATCACCCATCAACCCGTCCCTTTTCCACCTCTGGAGCAGCTGTCTCTGCTCTGAGTGACAGTGACAGGCTGAGCTGCACAGCCAGGGATGCTGCTACGGTGCGTACAGAGGGTGAGGGCTGCCACCATGGGCTGGAGCTTTAACCATTTTTTGAGCTATGTAATCTCCTTTGTGATATCATGCACCGGGCACAGCTGGGAGAGAGAGCACAGTTCAGTTTCATCCAGATGCTGGAGGGAGAAAGGGAGCCTGTACTGGGGCCAGCTCCTCTGCTCTATCTGCCCGGTCTCTTCCCTGCCCTCCAGAACTGCGGGAACTTCTGTCTCCAAGGGATAAGACATGGGGGGAGTTTTAAATCCCATTTTTTTTTCCGAGGTAATAAATGCACCTGAAAATTATTTCAATTAAGATGAATAAATTAGATTAAGAAGATTAAAGAAAATTAAAATTAACTTTTTCCTCCTCCACTCTACATTTCCTCTATCTGATATCTGCTGTACTTTGTTATATTTAACAGCAACTTACAAATTCATATAAAAGTGGAAAATATTTGTAGCAAGCATTTTGATCCAGATTGAAGTAACTATCACTGCTATAGATCTGGATAAAGTTTGTTATATCAACCAAATTGTACAAACTTCACAACCAAGGTTTTTTTTTCCTAATCCAGAATCTTCTCCCTAACTCCCTGGGAACTTTATTGGAGTCTACCAAATGAATGGAATAAACTCTTCCACCTAGCACTTAGAGTCTCCTTAAAAATTTTGTACTCCCTTTTTCATAATCAAACATGTATAGTTACTTCTGCCTAAGATCAGTTCGGTAGAATACATATACCCTGAAATGCATGTGCAAGTCTTGAAAACTACAGCTTCCTATCTCCTCCCCATCCCTTCCCCTCTCCATCTCTTCCTTTTGGGGCAGAGACAGAGAAGAGGAAGAGATGCTGCTCTTTTCATCAGCTCTTTTTAGTGCAGTGTGATTTAGTGCACGTAGAAGTCATTTGTATAGTAAGAATGAGCCATTTTGCAGCACTAGAATAATTCCATTGTACTGTATTTCTGAAGAGTAGCAAAGCTCATGGCTATTACTGTTAAATAGATTTGAGCAGGAATCACAGGCTACAAAAACAGCTCAGTACATAATTCTAAATGAAAGTAACATACTAATGTGTGAGTGATTTACACCAACATCAGCTGTCTCTGCAGAAAGTTGCTGCTTGTTCTCATGCTTTCATTTTCCTGGGTGGAAGATTAACTGCACATATTTTCTGATTTCTTTCTTGAAGTGGTTTCACATTAGCATAATATTTTTGTTCCCACAATTTCACTCTCACACAGATTAGTAAAGTGGAATACGCTGTTTCTTAAATAGAGTTCTTATTCATCAAATATGGTGTTCAGACTTTTCGTATAGACAGCACACAAGTAGAACTGTTGCAAACGCGTTCTCCCCTTTGCTGTAAGCAATATTCATTTTTAATTTCCTTTAGATAACTATGTAAGGCTGTCACAGTGACTGTGTTTCAGTGCTTAAGTACTGACACTGGTTTTATGGGCTGGATACTGTGTGTGTAAACAATACTAGTGAACCTAAATGTGTGGATTAGTGCTATGGCCAGGGAGAGAATTTGGCCCTGCATAAAGACTGATGTTTGTATGTGCCATTAGGAGAGCTGTTTTCAAAACTGTGAGTGCCTGAAGACAAAGCTGCATGCAGTTTTTACTGTGGGGGAATGAGATACTAGTGGATCCAGGTGGCTGTGAATTTGCCTGTAGCAAAAGAAAGGCAACTGATCAACAGTGAAAAAACGTGTTCAGAGCTTTGCCCACAGGTTTCCACACACCAAAGGCTTTTAAGCATACTGTGGGTTCAGTGAACTACTTGTGCATTTTATACATCCACTGTTTAACACTTTTTGGAGCTGAAATGATCTGATGCTATGTGCCTCACGTAAGTGCCCTAATCACTTGCACAGAAGGTCTCACTCTTTCCCTGCTTTCTCTCTGATGATTTCTCTCCTGTCCTGTCCTGTCCTGCCCTCTTTTCTGATTTTCTTTTAAATGGCTACAGTTTTAACAGGGAACGTGGGAGTTAGAAACATTCCCCTGTCTCCTCTGCTCAGCCCCATGTCTAGAGATCTACTCCTATAAAAAGAGACACAAGTTTCTTTTACACTCCTCTGTCCCCTGGGCTAAGATAGGCAGTATGCTCCATTTTAATTCACACCATATTTAAAAAGGATAGCGTGCAGGGTTGTTAATTCCAGCCTTTCATGTGCTCTGGAGGGTGCTCAAGACTGAGGATCCATAAAACACTCAGAAAGGTGGGATTTGGGACAAATTCATCCCATGTGTGAGTTCCTATTAAGTACATTTGGAAGTTTCTTGTTCTGCTGACCAGTGAACCTAAATCTCCTTATGAGGCAGTTGATTTTCTCCTAAACTAACTTTACTAGTACTGTATTCAGAGCCTAATTTTCCTAGGAACTGGTATGGAGGTATCTCTGTGATGAGGGACAATGCTTCCCACCCCTTGGGGGAACCCGCCCTCAGGACTGATGTGAGGTGATCTCATTGAGAGCACCTGCTGCAGCATTTTGCTTGAGCTTAAACAGGGAAGTGACCACTGATCGTGTGGATATCCAAGAAACTATAAAAACCTTATTGCAGGGTTAAAAAATTACTTTCCTGCTAACATCGTACTGCTTAGGATTCTTTATATCCTAAATGCAGAGAAAGTGCAAGGACTTTCCTATGACCTTATGTCCTACATCCTCTCAAAAGTTTTCATTGACCTTTTCTTGCTGGCTGAAACTTTCTGTGAAGATAACTGCTGTAGAAGAAGTCCTATTATTATTATTTTAGAAATATTATTGACATCAACATGATTTGATAGATCAGGATTCCAAGACAGAGAGATGGAGTTATTAAATGTATGGGAGAATGGAAGGTTTTGGCAGGAGAGTGCAGGATAGAAACTATTATACAATTTGAGGTGAGTTTGTAGAGTAAATAGGATTGGCAGAAAAGTTATTATTAGGCTGAAAAACGTAATTCAATTCTCGTGTTTGGTTAAGGAGAGTTTTCCGGATGTTTAGTGTTAATAGAAATAATGATGTGGGAAAATAGTAAGGACTTTAAGAACTTTAAACTGGAAATGTCAAAACCTTCAGTACTCGTGTCAGTGTTTGCATAGGCATTAATAAATAACAGATTTACTTTACTTCTGTTTTCTGAGAGCACAACAACCTTTTGAGTTTCTTAAATACTTTCCCTTTATGAGCACCCAGGTGACCAAGGCGCTACAGGAGCATGTTGCCACAGACTTGCTACTGAATATGAACCAGGAAGTGTCAGGATGTCGACAGGCTTGCCTTCACTTTAACAAAAAATTAAAAACTAGTCCTCACTTTTCCTGCATGCAAATGGCAAAAGAACATTTTTATCTGAGATCACACTGCTGTTTTCAGAAATATATCCTGAAGTGTCAGGAAGTTTAATCATTGCTTAAAGGATCTCCAAGAGTCAGTTAAGCCCATAATTTCTGTTCCAAATGAAGGGAAATGAAAAGCTGCTTAGGAGTTCAAATGACTGGGGGGCTCTGGGGAGTCTTTGCTGGGGTGTGTCTGTGGGAATAACAGCTTTCATGGAGACGCAAGAGGCAGCAAGGGACGAGAGACAGGTAAGGTGAGGGGGAATGGGCAAATATGAGCACTTAGGGTAAAAGTCTGGCTAAAAGCATGAGGATACAGTACCATCATGTTCTGTTCTGGCAGATTTTCCATACTGGCAGAAATGAAATGTGAGTTTATTCTAAACAAGGTTGTATCAAAGAAAACCACAGTTTACCAAGAGTTTGTCTTCCCAGCTGGAAAAACCTACAAATACCTAGACCCTTGGATCAAAGGAGCAGCAGTAGTATCAAAGCCTTTGGAAACGGTGATCTGAATCTAGACAGACCAGTTATTTTACAGATCTGTTTTGGATCTGAGCTGCTGCAAGTGGTTGGTCACTAAGCTTGTTATTATCAAGTGGCAAACTCTTTTGGGACTTTCCTAAGTGATGGTTATCAGAGTAACAAAACTCACCAGGACCTTTGACACCCACTAATGCGTCAAGGTGCAGGTGGTCTTTTGAAGGCCATGGTTCTACCTTCAGATCAGGTCTGTAGCACTGCGCTCACTCCTGCTGAAGCACGAATCATGCTTGTTACTCTTCCTCTCAAAGTCATTCTTTTTCTTTCTGCCTGTCTTAGTTCCTGTCATACCATACTACATATTTTTGTTGGGTCAGCTTTTCAACAGAGTTAGATCAACTCACAGAAAGGACCAGAGGGCAGCAAAGGCCCTGGAGAACAAGGAAAGGAACAGGAGTCTGTGCCTGGCTGTAAGGTTGGGACATCCCCTCCCTTTTTCAGCTGTTAGCAGGTGATGGTGCCTTCTCACCCTATATAATATAACTGCATGTGGAAATAAAAACACACTCCTCCTTCAAGTGAGGTGTAAAGGGAGGGGTAATCCTTACCAAGCAGCTGCTGGGGCTGTGCCCATGACAGAGCGAAGAGTTTACTTTGGGTTTGTCGCTACATCTGTGCTTCCACAGGTAAACCTGAATGAGCTCAGAAGGAGCCCTCACACCTCACTGTTGCAATCTGGACAGCTGACAAACAGCAGGCACAGGCACACGCAGTGCTGCACCAGGTCTGCTGGGAAGAGGCCATGCTGCCAGTGTCTGTGTTCCAGAGAGGGCAGGACGGGGTGCTTGAAGAATACCTTTTTTTGACATTGAATTTTATTCGCTAGGAGTTTGTCGTCTAGATTTCTGCTCTTTGAGCACAGACACTATCTGAGGAGACAGCTAGATCCTGTCTGCACTCTGTAAGCAACTAAATGTAGCATCATTCTTTTTTTTTCTTTTCTTTCAGGTAGGATGTAGCTGCTTTGTGTTTACGCACCAGCCAACCCCATCTTTCAGGAGGTAATAAAACAGAATTCTATATGGTCTGCTAAACCTCGCTCTGCTTTAAACTACTAAAACAAGTTTATCCAAACTGTATTGTAACAGGCAGGACTTAAAAAAGATTTTAACTAAGAACAATTGTTTCTTTTACCAGTATATTTGTTGTTAAAATTCAGATGGAGAAAACTGACAGAAAAGGTTAAAATCTCAATGGTTGTAGGAGTTCAGATTTGGTAGAATTAAGAGAATTTTACTGATCACAGGTGAGAATCTGGATTGTGTTAATTTTTTCACTAACTGAAACATATAATGAGAGAAGCTCCAAAAGTCCATGTAGTGAGTTCTTCTTCTGCTGTTGCAAAAAGTCACAAATGACACCATGTGATTCTTTCCAGAAACTATTCAAATTCCATTTAAAAATTATTAGGATATTTTGCATCTGATACCCTTTTTGGGAGACTATTTAGGAAGTTCAGACTGCCTGTGGCTGGAAACATAACTTTCTGCTCAAATTTGTTATCAGACACTGCTTATCCATTTGCTTTTGTGACAACACTGTTTTTAAATTGCATAATAATTTATATTTTCCTTTAGTTATATTTATAGAGATCAGCCACCATCACTCTCAGCCTTCCTTCACTGGACTAGGCAAGCCAAGCTTCTTGGCAGATGTTCTTTCTTGTCTTCTGACTGCCCATGCAGCCAGTTCTCACCATCATGACCTTCCCATGAACAAATCTGGCCTGAGCTGTGTATAACATGCCAGTGGACCATCTGTACACTGGCATGAGCATTTTTCTGACTACAGATATACATAATAAGATTCATAATTGCCTTGTTCACAGCCCAGCCAATGGCAGCTTTTGAGAAACCTTGTGTTTAGTGAGTATTCTTGGGTTCTCCCTGTCTTTTAGTATTTTCAGAAGGTAATCTTTCAATTTACAGCATGTTTCTCTTACTTGCTCTTAAATCCATGGCCTTGCATTTAGGGATGTTTATATGTATCCTGTTTTATTACTTTTGTACTTCTCAAAACTGTACAGTTACTAGCTCATCCTCTTGTGCTTTTCCCTGACTTTGTGTTACCAGCAAATTTCATCACCATCATCCTTCAATTTGTCTGGATTCTTGTCTGCATCTTTAGATATTGAAATGTGTTTCAAAATCTTGAAAGGGAGAATGTTCCCCCCAGACAAATGTTAGATGGGGCAATACCTGGGGCAGATACTGTAACAAAAGCCTGGATAGAACAATTAAATGAGAAAATGGATTTTTAAAATTTCTGATTAAAAGTTTTGTAGAGAAAATAGGAATTTGGCCACAGCAAGGAGAGCTGCTCCCAGAATACTAGAAAAACACAGTAGATACTCGTTGCTAAAGAAATGTGATTCTCATTAAAAAGATGGTTTGCATTTGAGCGTGGTGGTAAGACATGCTCTACTGAATATTAACTGCACCAAGTAGGTGGAACAAGTAAAAACTGTTTAGAAACGTGAAATGTGCTATAGCTAATTTCTTGAAGGAAGGCATGTTTCTCACAGTTGAAAAGGTTACTTGAAGCTACTTTTTTCTTCTCCATGTAATTCTTTGAAGTTAGCATACAGACCACATGCATAATATAACCGGCCACAGTGAAAGAATATTATTAAAATCCAGAAGTTAGGTCGTGCTATCACTGTGACTGCTTTGTTACCAGAGCCAGTTCCCTTATGTACAAACATTATTGCAGAGCAATTAACGGCTTAAAGGCTCTGTTTTTTCCAAAGGGCTTCTTCGGCACTCCTGGAGCAGGATGGGCAGAGCTCACGGCGCAGGCAGGGAGCCCGTGGCTTGTTTTCGGCTGGCTGTTCTGTGTGTGGCTGCATGCCTTGTAACCCTCCTTTAAAGGCAGAATTACTTATTTCCATCTGGGCTTCCCTCACTGCTCTGTCAGACTGTTTTTTCAGCCCAGGCTTGTGGATCTGGATGGTTTATTTTTGCTAAAGCACAGAAAAATTAAACTGAAAGTACCCATTGATTTTTGGTGCACAAATGGAGTTCCAAAGGAACTGATTTTTCACAGTACCTTACAAAACTTTCTATGTTCAAAGTGCAGCTCCCACTAACTTAATTCACAAGTCATGGCGTTTTTTGAAAACATATCCCTGGTACTTGTTTTGGACAGACTGGGACTTCTAGCTGTCAGTGGAGAAAACTCCTTCCCTCAGAAGAGCCCAGGGTGGTGGGAGGACTGCAGGAAACTCTGAGTTGGTTTTTGCTGCCTTTCCCCACAGTACACATTCTTTCATTAACACCAGCTTTATGCAAGGGTGGAGAGTAAATTTTTACTGCCTTTCTCTTCAGAGGTCTCTGTTTTGTCCTGGTGTGCACATAATAGGGTGTTTTGTGGATCTAAAAAAAAATATCTTAGAGTAGTAAAATGCTCCCCGGCCAGGCCTACTCCTGATTTACATCTTCAGTACTAGCATCAAAGGGAGACCCAATGTATACATTAAAGTTTGTTTCTAAGTGCAATGGGCTGCTTCTTTCGAATTGTCCCCATTTTCCCTTTCTCCCTTTCCCCATTCCTCCGTATGAAATCATGTTCTTAGCTTATGGATAGAAAGGAAAGTTTTCTATTTTAAATACCCTTTGGAAACTCTTTCAGGTTCTGTGTTTGAGGTATGTCATATTTGGAAACTTTTCAGAGTTTTCCATATTTCTGTACAATGTATATTTTTTTTTTACTGCTAAGCCATCCTATATGAGTTAAAATTCTTATATTTTACAGTATTTTAAAGGAGATTATTTTGTCATTAATCCAGGAACTATGCAGCAGGCTATTTTTCATACCACATCACAATTCTCCTCCTACTCGTTCTTGAAGGAAATCAAAAATTCCAGATGTTTTTCCTGCAACATCTGGCTCCCTGGCACAGGCTTCTGAAACAGTGTTTGCAGCCTTAAAGTCATGTCTTGGTTTTGTCATTTAGTTTACTGATGGGTTGTTGGAGTCACTGGTGACACAGGAACTGGTTTGCTTTGACAACTTTCATTCTAAAATGACATAGCCTGGCAGGCCTATTGGGATTCTGCTCAGAATTTTTTGGTGCTCAGGAATGTGACGAGCTCAGCCACCTTGGCTTCCCATCTTGCAGAAATACGTGCAGCAGTTTAATGCACGTGGACTCAGAAATGCTCCCTGCTCAGCCTCAAAAATGAGGCTACTCATGTCTAAGCAATTAGCTGTATTCCTGCAGAACACACTGTCAGGCGTTCAGAGTCACTCTGCCAGACTCTGTCCTGGGGGAAGGAGAGAAAACATAATGGGAGGGAGCTAGAAAGGGCCATTCTGCCATGCTTTTCAACTTTTTCATATGTCTCTTTTTGGGATCTTTTTGCAGAAAATCTTGCTTCTCTCACATCCTCCTCACTGTGCTTTGATCAACAGATTACGACTTTTGATATGTCTGTCATAGGGTGCACACAATGCAACAGGCCCCATAGTATACCTGCTTTCCTTATATTGATTAACTGATTGATTGATAAGCTGACTCTCATCTAGGATTTAAGTGCCATATGTGCTGGGGGCCATGACAACTAAAGTAGAATTCCAGATGAGTGTCCTAACTACTAACTTTTGCTGTTTCAGGAGAGGATAGTTTTATTTCCTTCTCATCCTTCCCAACCGTTTAAAGATCTAGAATAGTTCTGTGTTCATGGCGAAAGGGAGAGCAAAAAGCATTGTGTTGATTTTCCTGGTTTGGAAAAAAACGCTTTCTCCCTACTTGAATGGTAAAGCTGTTTTTATCAAATGCATATGCTACTGCCAGCAATATGTCTCAGCCAGGGGCACAAGCTGCTCACTTTTCATCAAAGAAGCAGAGGGAAATGGCTCCATGGAGCATGCTTCACAGTTGCCTGCTGAGACCTCTGAGACTGGATCTGAATTTCCTGCTTTGAAACATTTTGCTGCCCCAGCAGAACGGTTCATGGAGCTGGCATGAGGCAACCACACCTCTCTTCTGGGCTCCAGCATGTTTTCCCATATGGGCAGGATGTGGCTCTCTATGTCCTGTCTCCTCCTAGTTGTTTGTTTGTGTAATTAAATCTTCCACACCGAGAGAGTTCTTGCATGCTTTTATGTAAGACATGATTCATGGTCTGGAAATACCATCATCCCCTTATTTTGCAATGTGTACACTCTCCTTATGTCATTGTTGGTTCTACCTGTGCAATATCACAAAGCACACAGAGAGCTGTTATTCTGCTGCTTTTAACCTGCACGTCTGACTGGTGCTGGGCTACATCTTTTCCATAGTACTTAACTGAGAATTTTAGCTTGCACACAGTGAGAGGTTCTTGCTTTAGGGTGGTCAAAGTAACAACCTCATCTGCCCAGCTTGTATGCTGGAGGTTGCTCCCCATTGCAGAGTTCTCTGAAGTAGTCATGAAGCAGGTCTTGAAATTAGTTTGCCTTAATGAATTGGCTATAAACTCTACAGCAGCTCTAGGTCTCATCCAAGAGTTGCCCAGCTATCCCTGTGAGGGCAGCCCACCCTCCTCTAAGAAAGAGTGAGACAGATGACAGAGCATCATGCATCTTTCAACCATCTGACTTTAATACCCTGCCACATGTGAGTGAGAACCCTTAGATGTTTTACAGGGTCACTTAGTTTTATGGCAAAAAGCACAAGACAATTGTTTAATGTACTAAATAAATTGTCACTAATAGGATTTTTGGTATCTTGAAATGGGAAAATGGTGTCGTGAAATGGGAAAAGATCAGCATGAGAAAACAACACTAGAAACCAGTGTAAAGGAGCAGGGGATGAACAAAAAAGAGCAAAATTAAGACAAAAGATGTAAATCAGACGTGAGGCTGTAGCCGTGAGGTCTGCTGCATGTTGCTGTAAACTTATTCCATGTTCTTCATCCTCTGGCCAGGTGAGGCCCTAGTAAAGCTTGTTACTTTTTAACACGTGCAAAACTATTTGGAGAAAAAGTGGATGCATTTTTTCCACCTCTGACCAAGAGTAAGCAGAATTCACCCTCTGACAACAGAAGTTAACTAAGTGTTTTGTCTTGAGGGACGGTTTAATACCCTACTCCTCATTTAGGGTCAGAAGTCTAAAGCCAATCTCCACTGCCTTGCAATTTTTTTTATGCTGGACAAGATGGTGTGGGACACAGACTAGGACCCAGGCTGGGATTTTTAAAAAGGCACAGTAAACATGCTGGGTACAAGTTTCTTTGCTAACAAAGTTTTCTAACAGCTCTGGCAATGCATGCATACAAAAGAATGGGAAGGATAGGAAGACCAAGGAGACGAGGAGTCTGTGCAAGTGAACACTGCAATGTAGATTTGAGCAAAGGCTGTGAGTAATGGTTTGTGCTGTGTTACAAAAGTTAGAGCTTTGGTAGAAGCATTTGTGCACTGTATTATCTGTGTCATTGTGAGACGTGTGAAACAGACTGGTTGTTTTACTTCATCACATAAATTCAATACTGAATACAGTTTTTTGTTCTGACCCGTACAGATAAGGAGCCTGCCACTGATACATCCTGGGGATGAGTCAGGGTGGTGGTGAGACAAATTCTTTATCTGTACCACATACACATAAAAATGTCCACTTTTTCTGACTCACAGTTACCAATACTGGGAGCCCTGCTCCATCTTTCACTCTTGGTCCTGTGTCAATGACTAGAATCTCTTAGTTTGACCAGATTTAATTATTGTGTTGTTAAATATGATACTATGGCAACATGCCTACCCCAGGATTCCCTATGCTGCTAGGCCTGGTGCAGCTGAACTAATAGAAAAGGCTAATGGGAAAGTCTAATGAGCATTTTTAAAGCTTAAATACCAGTCATTTAATCTAACACTCCATAGGCTGCCTGTTGTTTCCTTGGGATGTTCACAGAGCAGTTAAATGCAAAATAAAATTTACAGTCAACAGAGCTGGTTTATAATTGTTGTGTAATGCTGGAAATCTTCAAAACTCCTTAAATACAATATTAAGCAAAAGATATCTGACTGGCTTTTCTCCTCCCCCTCAAAAAATGTAATGTGCACATGCACTGCCACGATACATAGGAAAAAGTCCTATGGAGCAGTCCAGCATACACAATCTGTCAGACCAAGAGAAAATAAAGGTCTGTTGTTAATTCAGACAAATGGTCAGCAGCTGCAAAATAGTTTCCACAAGAAACAGAGCAAAACTCTCTCAGTTAAGGATACAATTTTCTATGATATTCTGTTGCTTTTTCCAGGGCCAAAATCTACTGCATATATTCCTACATAACTTTTATTTGTATTATCTGCTATTTCAGTGCTGTAAGCCATAGCAACAAAAAGCCCGTTTGAAAGTAAGAAAAGTCTGGTGATTTTTATCCTGTTTTTCAATATTTTAAATAAATTAATTGCCTCAGTCATATCATTGCAGAGAGTAAAGCTACTCCAGCAGCATGACTGAATGTTGGTATTCTGCACTGTGAGACTTCAGCCATGGTTGTGAGCATGGGTGCACTTTCCAGCTGTGTGTGCTTCTCTGATCACAGTGTGAATATGGTCACCCAGTCAGGGTATCTCATCATTACATTCCAGAAAACCTGTCATTCTCTTTGTAACAGTGCTTTTCTTAGCTGAGTCGCTTTTTATGTGGCTCATAAGGTTATCCTGCATCCCTAATATTTTGCTTCTTAGGAGAACAGGGAGAATTTTAAGAGTAAAAATGTGAAAAAACCCACACCCTAAACATGCTGCTATTCAGAGTCGTTGCTGCTGTTATGATGAACTCGCAGCTTCTGATGCAGGTTTCTACACCTGAAGGGCAATTAACAGGTGCTTCAGCAGTGTCACGACTTTAATCTCTCCTTGTGACTTTACAGGAACTGGCAGAAGTGATTGCCAGGGGGATGGGCTGGATCAGATGCTCCTTTCCTGACCTGTTAAGGTCAGTGTTTGGGTCTGTGCTACTCAGCTCTGCTTTTGCAGGTGATGCAGAAGCACAACCCTCATAAATACCACTTAAATATCTTAATGAGTATTTCTAGGAATTTTGTTAGAACAGTATCAGTGTTCCCTAGCACAAATCCCAGAGTGCAATCTGTGCCTATGTTATTTAAATTACACACAGCAAACTGAGTTTTATTCTGCAGGGTACACTGAACCAAATCCATTTTGGGTGTGTCTTCTCTTAAATTATGAATTAGCCAATAGGCCAGGAGGAACCTGAAGGACTATAAAGTTATTGGAGATTTAAATATTCATATTGTTCTTTGTAGTCTGACAAAAAACACTGCAATGTTTTGACTCTTAAAACAGCCCCAAGAAACAAGAAAATAGTCCTTATTTGTCCACCTGAGACTTTTTCAGTAGAGCTCAGGTGTGAATAGACATAAATTTTCTCCAAGTTTAGGAAGTATGGGATCTTTCCCTTGCCCACTTCTGACTACAGTGCCTGGCAAATTTAAGAGCATCTACATAAAGTACAGGATGCAATTGCTTCCCTCTCATCTGTGTCAAAATTTTACAGGAAAGTTCTCTGAGCTGAGTATGTTGATTCAACCCTGGAGACAGGCAGTCTGTGAGAACTGCTGGAGAGATGGAGTCAAGAGGATTTAAAGAGAGCTTAACATTTAATAGAGACAGAAATGAGTAAGCTGCAAACAAAAGCTGTTTCCAGAACTGCACCTCCAGCATTCTAAAACTGCTTTTATGAGTTATTATCAGCTACTTTAAATATCATAATTTCTATACAAATAAAATAACATCATATAAGCTTCAAGAGTGCCACAGACCGAATAACACTTCCATGTAGCTAGGGTTTACGGCTGTATTTTCTTGGGTATCTGATTTAAATACTTGAGACTAGTCCCCAGTGGGCTGTGGGTGGGTGAGGGAGGATGTGTAGTCCTCTCAACTCAATAGGATTTATATTGACATGAGTTCAACCTTGTGGTCTGGTACCACTGAGTCGATGGGCAGCAGCAGAGGTGGTTCTGTGCAAGCTCTCTGAGAGGTGATCCCACAAGGAGAGTGAATTTTGATATATGCAATTCTTGTTTAAGTATCTTAAAAGGTCTCAAGGTGTGAATTGTTTCAATGCCATGCTCAGGAAAGGGTCAGCCTGCTCCTCTGAAAGGTTTGAATTAAAGTGTGTTGTTAGATTCTTATGTCAAGAAATCTTTTAACTCCCCTGGACCCTTCCACTCATTTTAGTCTCGTTTGCTACAAATGCTTCTGCAAGATAACAATCTTTGATTCCTCACTGCTTCCACTGTATATAGTCACTCACATTATGGCAAAGAGGGAAAAAGGAGTATAGAAGAGAATGCTGATGAAATAACACATATTCAAGCGCAAAATGCGTAAAGCACTCATCCTTACTCCAAATCTGACATAGTGAATGCCTTAGATGGCTCAGAGGTTTATGTCAAGAACATGATTCAATTTCTTTTCTGCAGTTATGTGTGTTGTTCTCATTCCTGAAATATTAAAGTATTCTGTTGCCTACATTTTAAAGGGAAAGAATATGTTACTGTTATGATGGAAAAAATGTACGCGTATGAGTGTAATGGGCCAGATCCAGAATGTGGCTTGAGCAAAGTGATGATGATTAAGCTTAAAAGTTGGATGTCTGACTACAAAGATGGGGTTTATGTTGATGGATTCTCTGTGCTTTGAATGTGGGAGAGTTTGTTGTTTGTAAGGAGGATTTGCAACAGACAGGACGCTGTGTGGAGGGAATGCTGGAGACAGCTCTGCCTCTGAAGGTCTCTCCCTCAGAAGTTTAACTCAGTGCTTACACAGGTATCTCTGTGAAAATGGATTCCCTAGCCAAAACCTCTCTCAGCACTTTGGTATCTAAGGCAATGGGCCAACTGTTCCTTTTCAAGGTGGCAGTAGTAGAGTAAAGGTGTGCGAAAGTAATGGGCAAACTTTTATCTTTCTGGGAGTTGGGATGAACAATCACCTTACATGGTAAATGTGCTAGCCTGTGAATTATTACTTGGAGGCATGGAAATGCCACCTCCTGAAACTTGTGAGCAAATATTCTAGTTTTCGAAGTGAGTTGACTTCACTCCAGTTTCTTGTGAGACTTTCTTTTCTCTCTCTGTAGGTGCTGCATGTTTAAACTAAAGAATCTCCCAGTCATTTTTCAGCTGAGCACAACAGAAGTGAGCTTTCTTATTTCTCTATTTAAAAAAAAAAAAGTGGAAATGTTCATTTCTATGTCTCTGCTGAGAAAACAGTAGCCATTTTTCTTATTTCTTTACAGAAAAGAATTAGAAATTAACAAACCTTGACTTGTTTCATGGGAAGCTGCAGCTTTCAGGCAATTTCATGGCATCATTTTTTCCTTCTCTTTGACATGGTGTGTGGTTGTATGAGCCAGAGTACAAGATTTCTCCCTCCTCTCTCAGTAGCAATAGAAGTACATTTCTTTTTCTAAACTACTGCTTCACTTAAGTATTTCTTGACTTTGTAAGAACGGGGAGAGATATTTTTCTGTGGTTATAGGTCTACCCAGAAAAGACAGTGCGGCAAATGCTGCCGTGTGTCTGCTGTGCTGTGAACTTGTGTCCAGCATGCTGTATTTTTCCCTCCTGTCAAAAAATGAAGGCATCTGTTTGAAGCCTTGAGTCAGATAAACCGTGATCCTGCAGCAGGTCACATTGTGGCTTCTGTAAATCAGCCTAAAGCAGTGGGACCTCATGCAGTGGATGTGAATCCAAGGCAGGACATGAACAGGGATGCCATGTGGCAGGGCTGAACCGGGATTTCCCGCAGAATAGCTAGAAATAAAACAGGGAAATTCAGGAGGAAATTCAAAAATGAAAATGAACTAGGAAGCTCAGAACAGGCAAATAACACTTCCCTCTTCAAAGTGAAATTTCTTAAAAATTCTGAATTTAATTTTTCTCAAACACTTGCCTCAAATTCCTGCCCTTGCTAAGTTCCAACTCGTATAAGCAATCAGAGTATGGAATTTAATCAGCTCTAGTTATAAAATCTCCTTGAAGACATAGTTGTAATTCTTCTACAATGATATGCTGGGGGCTGGTAGACAGATACTTTTGTCTGATGCTTTACCCATGTAAGGAGTTTGGTATCACTTACTTTCTTCTATTACAAGTATTTCATAAGTTGTCTATTTCAAAAATCCTGTGGGATTTTAAATGGACCTTCCCCCACCAGGCCCCAAATTCCTCAATCTCTAATCTTCAGGTTAAAATGAATAAATATTGTGATTGCCTTACTGTATCAATAGCTTCTGGATTCAGTAAATAAATATTGCTTTAGTTTTCAGTATGGATGAGCAACAGGCGCAATTATTTGGACACAATTACATTAGACGTCTTCCAGAATCCACTCCACCAAAAACTCCTCCAAGACCAACATGGACCTAATTAGGCATAAATAATACTCTTAATTAAATATATTGTGATTTCCAAATAGTTTTATATTATCTGCTATAGAGTGATTGGTGCCTTAGTACTGAATATGAGAAGTGATCCTAGCTAGCAGCTGCAGGGGAATTATGTCTGCAGTTAAATAAAACATGCCTCAGTATGGGCACGTTGTGAGCCACAGCAGCTTAAGCCCATCTCTAAGCACACCATCATTTGATAGAGGGTTTTGCATGTTCCCATGCATCTCTGCGTTTCAGGACTGCAGCGGATGAACTTGCCTGGTCTCCCCATGGCAGTTTTGGACATTTTTCATCCCAAGCTGTTTTGTTGACCCTTATGCTGGATCCTGTTTGCCCACTGGGGAGCCAGCAGGAGGGAACTCCAGACGCTGCACTGCCAGTCTCACAGTTTAGCTAAACCCGCCCTCATGAGCCATCAAATATAGGCCAGACTTTCAAAAAAATGCCTGTGACACAGCCACACGTCTTTGTTGCCTGGGGGAAGTGGTCTTGGACACTGGAGCAAAGTAAACTTCTGAGCAGATGGTAACAGATTAAAATCTATATGTTTTTCAGAGCTGACCCCTTAATTGCCTGATGGTGCTTTATACTTCTTTATGAATTTTTATTTTTTGTTAATTATTTTTCTGTTAATTATTACTCACTTATTTCCCAGCAGGCACATTAGACCTGAGCTTTCTCTTGCAAAAAGTTGCACTGATGTGATTCTACTGAGTTCATATTATTATGGACATATGAAAGTTAAAGCAGAAAGTCTGGAAACTGTGTGGCTTCCACTTCTATTTTATCTTAATAGATTTAATTGGAGGAGATCTTTTATTAAATAAGACAAAATTTTCATTATATCAACTAAAATAGCAGCATTCTACATCAGTGGCCTTTTCTATCTGAAAATACACTTTCCATGATGGTGTCACATTACTGTTTCCCTGTGACTGTATAAAAAAGTTGAAAAGTCCTGTTTACTTGTCCTTGCTAATATGTGCTCTACGTTGTTACCAAAAAAAAAAAAGAAAAAATTGGGAGACGTGCTAAACTTTAATGGACACTGAAGGAAAATGTATTTTTAGTTGTGAGACCCCTTAGAAAGCTAAAAGTCAGCCTTAGAAAGCAGACCTTTTGAAATTCCTTATAAAAGAAAATGAGATTCCTTTTTAGTCTTCATGGATATCAAAGGAATTTTCTACGTGATTGAGAGCATCTGGCTCTAATTGTGTTAAATAGCCTTAAGCATCTGATTTTAACTATAGAAGCTGAGAAATTCCACTATGGGTACCACTTTTTCATATACCTTTTAGATGCAGAAGAAATCAGGATGCTGTTTGTATTTCAACAATCTGCCTTAAAAAAAGAGAAACATGACAGAAGCAGGACATTACAGTTTTTATGTTGGAAAAACACGCTCTGTGTGGAACAGGAAATTGATACAGAAACTGGAGCCTCTTTTTAAAACAAACTGTTTTGGCCTGATTATTTTGCATTTTCAGTCTCAGATACCATGAATGCAGAGTATTATGTCTATATTCACACTTATTAGCAGAGCAGCATATGCTATATTGCATGTTTTAGTTTTCAGTTCTCACATGTAACACTAACAAAGTGCTTTAGACAATAACATTTCTTTAGAGCATACCTGCAGGCATAACTGAAATTATGTATGTTTAGAGAATTATATTTTAGAGTTAAGATAGAGAACTGAGAGAAAAAAAAAAAGAGCATAAAATATAATTTAATGACAGGCTGCCCTTTAAGACGAAGGCTTTCCTTTCATTGCAGTGTTCATTCATTTCCATGGAGTGTGAGTAAACAGAAAGGAAATAGCTTTTGGCCTGATGAGCACTGGGAGGATGTTTCTGTGCAAGAATACTTTGTATGCTGTACATCCAGACAGTTTTCATTGCACTGGCTGCAAGAGATCGCCAGGCATCAATGTTATTAGTGAAAAATGCTGAAGCTGGAGAAGATAAATCCTCACCTAAATGTTACAGCTCGAGCAGTTAAGAAGTCTGGTTAAACCGTGATACAGTTTTAAAGCAGAGATCATGAAAAATCAGTGTGCAAGCAGAAGCTGTCACTATATACAAATGACTTAAGCAGTCCAGAATTATACCTGCCACAAATGTGATGCTACAAATTAGGAGTGCAGTGACCCTGATCCAGCACCGACACATTTTCATGTCACCCATGCCCCACTAATGCAATGACTGACGGTCTTGATGCACCCAGGAAAAGCTGAACAGCGCTGCTTCCCAGCCAGCTTCCTAGCCCCCTGCTTAATCTGCCCTTACCTTATGATTTTAGTAAAAAAGCCTGTGTTGTTTACACACAGACCAGGGCACCCAAGTAAGGCAAGATGGAATTAAATGACAAAATCAAAGGACTGTCTGCTTACTACATTATGAAAGATCCCATTCACTGCATAACATTTTAAACAAAAGGAATAAGACATGATAGTCTTTTTTGCTGTTACTTAGTTTCACATGGACAATCCTTTCTGTTTACAGTGAGTTGTGTGGTTTTAGACAAGTCTAGGCTGAGATATTTGTCCTTGTGGTATTTCAGATTTCACACCTCATGCTGTAAAACTTTCCAGGACCAGCTCTGTGCTTTGAAGTATACAGTGTATGGCAGTAAACATTAACGAGTCATAAATATATTTCAACCCAAAAAATGTTTTACAGATCATACTTGCCTTAGTCTGTGGTAATACAATTCATTATTCTGCAATTTCAAGAATGTGTAGGATGGCAGATAGCTCAAAATCATGCTGTTTTGATGAAGCAATCGGACTTTATGGAAAGCTTTTTTCTTATAGACTTAAAACAAACAAATAGATATTGAAACAAATTTTTGTGGCTGTGTGTTTTCTAGACCTAAGTGATTAAAAGGTTTTTTGCTGCTGTTTAGCCATGAATTAATTCCTATTCAAATTAAATTGCCAGGACATCAAACAAACTCCAAAGAATACGATAGTTAAACATGTGATTTATAAGAACGAATATTTTAAGGAAGATAATGCTCACCAACATATATTGGCAGAGGGCTAGTCTGCTGAGAATAGTGTGTAATTATTTGCCCTGGATGCCAGCTGTCAATGTATAGATACTGTACATTTAATTATAGTTAGCTGAAGACAAATGTGCAATACCTCTAATAGATATTTCCAGCTATATAGCAGCATTTATGTGCCTGTATGAAGCTGTGTTTCTATAGATTGTGCGAGTGCAGTTCAAAATCACAGCCATACTGATTTCAGGATGTCTGTCATGAGAGTTGCTTGCATAATGCTGGCTGGATCTCATCATGGTGGTGAGAGGTTTCAGTGTAGGCAAGGAGTCTACACTGGTCTCAGAATTAAAGGTCACCATGGGGCTCAAGTATTTTCCTTCTTGCAGTTTTCTCATAGCCTGTAACAGCAGCAATGTCTTCTTCAGGTCACTCCACCCATGCATTCCTATTCCTTCTGTTTTTCCGCGTCATTCCACTTTTCCTTCTGAGCCCCTGGGTAATGTTAAACACTCTGTTTCCTGTCTTAATTGGTGTGACCTCCTCACACTTATTTAAGGTTTCACTCTTGTGATTAGAGTCCTTGCAGCTTGACTCTAGAGAGCTTTGCAGACTTGCTGGGAAATAGATTGTCCCTCTGCATGGGTCCACGTGCAGAACTATGTATGATGTGCAAAGTCTTAATAGAAAGAAACTGCTTAATTATGAAGACAGTGAGTAATACCAGAAAATTGAAAAAATGCACATACAAGTACACATACTGAGGCTGGTATATGAAGGAGCAATCCTTCCAACAGAACAATACCTATCTCAAGAGATTTATTTTTAATTACAAAAAAAATATTCCAAAATTGTCTAATTGATGGATGGGAAGCTTCAACAAAGTGCTGAACATAAGGGAACCTGACATTAAATGTTTGGTATGCTGCCATGACATTTGCTGAATTTTATTTTTATGCTGAATTTAAACCATCAGTGCTGCTAAAATTGATTCTTAGAGGAATAATGCACAATAATGGAAACATAAAATACAAAAGAATGTAACTCTTGTGAATGTGGTCAGATACTACATTTTATGCTTCTGAATGTGATAAAAAAAGATTTATTTTGTTTTGCTTTGAAATTCCTCTATGCACAGAGTGGAATGTTCTCTAAGAATTTGTGGGTTACTTTAAAGAACAATCCCTTAGCTTTCCTTCATTTTAAATCTAGGCTTTTCAGTATATTCATTTTCTCTCTTTCATCTTTTCTCTTTGTGGAAGGAGAAAATAAATACCACTGATTGATGTGAACATTTATATTAATCCTAAAGATGCTGACATTCAGCAGGCTTGATCTGCTAATTTTGTTCAGTTGCAGTAGTGGTACCACCATTCAGAACGTGCCTTTGCAGACGCATCTTAGGTAAGATAGGCACTTTTTTGGCTTTTTTGTCTTCACTTGTATTAGGAAGATAACTTGTACTGGCCTTTGTTTTTATCTCACATATGTCACAAGTCTCTTGCAAGGTGAAAATAATTTGGGCACTAAAATATGCCATACTCTTCAAGAAGCCATATAGTAGGAAAAGTCCTCACAAGAATGAGTATTGGGCGAGTAAAATAGAAATTCTGCATGGATTACATGGCAGTTTCCCTGAAAGGTAACCTAGTCAAAAGGCCAAACATTTACCATGGGCTGCCTAAGGTGTCTGATCAGTCCAGTTGATGAAGTCAGTTTCGGGGTCCTGGGTGAGTGTAATGCCATTTTTGACTAAACGTAGAATCATAAGATCAGAGAAACATAGAATAATTTGAGTTGGAAGGGACCTAAAAAGGTCATCTAGTCCAATCCTCCCTGCAGGAACAGAGGAATTTTCAACTGCACCAGGTGATGAATTATCATCATCACATCTCTTACATCCTTGAGTGTGAAATACAAAGAGTGCCTAAACAAGAAACCCCTGAGTGAGTCTGAGAGGATGATTCTTTGTCCCAGCTTTATCTTGGTGTTTCCTGGACCTGACCTCACTTTCCTTTCCCAGGGTATTTGGCACCCCACAGTGTGGTTGTAGATAAAGATATTCATTGAACAGTGTAGGGAACAGTGTCTGAGCTATACAGTGACTATCAATGATTTCCAATTGTTTTGAAAAGAGCAGGTGGTGAAGCATTCTTACAAAAGAGGTAAAGGCCCATCTGACCACCGATGGCTAGAACCTGACCTGAGTGTAGGAAGATAGTATTACAAATTGTACAGAGTTGTGATTACAGTATTTGAGTGCTTTCTCTAGGGAAAGTGATTTATCAAAAAGGAAAATTTAATTTCTGTGCCATGTCGGCACTGGGGTAAAAAAAAATGTTTTTGGAACTCATACATGTTCACAGTCCTAGAGCAAAAAACCAAAACCAAAACCAATAAAAGCAAGACAAAATCTTAGTATGGACAGACCAAGTGAAATAAAGCAACAGAAAAATCTTGATTACTTATGACTTTTTAAAACTTCAGCTTGCTTTGTCTGTATTAAAAATGTTACACACAATAGATAGAAATTTGCCTAATTTGTGTGAAAAGAAGCCAGGCTGTGAATCAGACAAGATAACCTAATGCTTTGAGCTAGAATAGATGCAGTGGGCCTCAGAAGACAATTAGGAGGCCATCTTTCCTTTGGAAAAGTTTCTTCCTCAAGAACTTTGGGGGTTTGGCAAAATGTTGATGTTTAATTAAATTAAAATTGGAGACCATGGCAAGAAGGTAGGTCAGCTCTCTGTTCCTTCACTCCAGGGTGCCCTCTAACAATGTTTTTCTTATGGGGACATCAATTCCCCAAAGAATCAATACACATTTATGCCCTGGTTTCTTTTAGAAGAAAAAAATGGAAAGCATAAATGCTGACACTATTACACATCAGTCCCGCAACGCTCTGGGAACTTCTGCACACCTTGTCTTGAAAGGAGAGGTGGTCTCAGGGGGAAGAGTGCAACTCCATTCCAACACATGGTCTTCTCTTTGCAATATCTGAGGATACACTGAGGCACTTTGTTCTTCTCATACCCCATACCAAACACAGGAATCTGAACAATTTGCATGCTTGTTTTTTAAATAAGAGATTTTCTAATTTCTGGTGGGAAAACTAGATTTTACTCTCCCTTTCCTGCAACTAGTCTCCTTCTTCCTTCCTGTCAATAGCTACCAGAGAACAAAAGGTTTTCATTTTAGAGAGAGGCAGAATTTCATCCTAACTCCTCCGTGTTTGTACAGAGCCTGCTATAATGTTGTAACAGAAGGCACTGGAGTGATCATGTGCTCACTTCTAGAAAGTCAACAAAATATGGAGTCTTTCTCCATGGGGAATAGTATTCTCAAACGCCAAAACAGTACATCTTTAATACAGAAAACCTTGGCTAAAATAGCCAGCATGGATTAAACTGTCAATGAATCCATCTTTAATTCAGATTAGAGGCTCAAATTCTGCTACATTCAACTGCTCATTCAACTGCTATGCATTATTCAAGCAGCACAAAGCAGCAAGTGAATATGTCCCAGCACATTCCTTGTGAAATCATGGATTTGTTTAACAATTGCTCAGCTAGTGTATTTTATGAGCCACTTCAGTGAGACAGCAGTAATCTGGGAAGGTTTGCAGTACGGCAGGCCTAAGAAGATTTTTGCCTACGGGAGCATCATGTATTACAGAAGTCATGAGAAAAAACCCTTTGAATGTTTTCTTCAGTTTGATTGCAATTTCAATAGTTTTTACTGCAAAACATGCAGGCCTAAGATATCTCCAATTTTCTATAGGACCTACTTTCTCATTCCTTCTCACCGTTTCACTTACAATTTAAATCTATTAGTACCCTCTTGCAGGTTGTGAAAATTTTCTCTAGAATAAGCACCCCATGGAGCCAATTATTTGCATGATTTGAAATGAGGAATTTGTCATACGTAACCCTTTTTTCCCATCCTTTAACAGACAAGCTCCCACAAATGTTTGCTGCTTCAAATTGCCCGTCAACGGAAAGAAAAGTCTCATTAACAAGAACTAGTGGAAAGAACCTTGTAATTTCTTAACATAACGTTTTGGGATGTCGAGGTTTTGCGCCATATGTACTTTGAGTTCTGGTACAAGTTCTGCCTTATTTCTGAGTGAAGTATTTCCCGGGACTTGCTCTCACATAACAAAATGGGTACTACAGTTCTATAAAAAGTGGCAGATGCAATAAATATGACAATACACAAAGGCAGCTTAGGGTAATATGGAACTAATTTATTCAACATAAATATAATTTTCCATAGCACACATTTTATAATTCAGCAGTTCTAGAAAATACATGTATAGCATTAAAATTAGGAAGTTGTACACCTTACTGAAATCAGAGCAAATTTGTCAATGGCTTCAGTGGGAAGGTGCTGAGGCCAGAGATTGCTTTTTTAAAGGCCATTAATAAACAGAAAAGCACATTCCAAAACGTGGTGATTGCGAGTACTTGGCAAACTGAGTACATAAATTGCTGAGTGTCAAGTTTGGAATACACAAATTGTGTTCGCAGAATGGGAAACTGCACTTTAGTCCAGATAAAATTGAAACCTTTACAGGGAACATATTTAAGATACTTTTTTGTCTTCTCCTGTTATAGTCCAGATATTATTTGCATACTGATTTAGTCTTATGACAATTTATGAACATATGATAAGCTGGTCAAACCACTTTTTTTTTATTAGGAATGTAGGCATATTTGAATGATATACAGTTACTTAAGTGAACCAGGTTCTATAGTGCAGTCACTAAATCTGCCAAAACCTCCAAATAAGCTGTAGGGTTTGCTGTTTGATCAACTGTCAGAAAAGAGGTTAAGGTCTTCTGTTATTATTGGCAAAACATGAGCTGCGTAGTATAATCACTCAAGATAAAGTAAATACATTATTTTGCTGTTAAGCTTAAAACCAAATCCTAATTATAAAGGAGTAGTATTAATTTGCCATGGAATGGTAACTACAGCAGGAAGAATTTGCACTATGGAAAGAAATACTCAATGAAGCCTAAGGCATTTTGTGCAGAAGTTCATGGACTGAACAAAGGCCAGTGCAAAAGATGCATTTGTCCAGTAACAGGTGATTCTCACTGAATCTTAATATTACTTGACAGGATGTTTGGGTCTTAAATCTCCCTTGCGTGAACTATCTTCTCAGCTTCAAAAAGTATATGATATGAGAAGGGTGGGAGAGGGATGCTGTGACTGCATCTTAAGAGAATGATGTGCAATGCTGGAACCTCTATGGACAATTCATGCATTTTTGGGAAATATTTCCTTGTAAGAATGAGGATCAGGTTTAACCTCAGTATAAGCTACAGGCTGTCAGCCATTAATATGAAACTTCCTGTTTGTTGTTTCACTTCAGGCACTTGAATTGGCCAGTTTTAAGCCAGCCCTACAAATGATATTCATTTTCTGCTTATCTTTGTTAAATTTATTAAAAATGAAATGCACCTAGTTACCCAGCTGTCAAAAAAGGGATTTGCATTAATAAAACATAAGTTATGTTTATCCTGATATTTGACTTCTCCTCTGAAACTGAGAATTAGTATAATGAGGGATAGAGGCTGTTCTTTTTCAGAACCAAGCCAAATCAGGACAGAGTCTATGGAGTTGTCGTTATATGTTTCAGTAGCTGGCTTCAAATCAGATGATGATTTAGAAGCAGTCAAATAATGAAGGACAAAGTCCTTATTGGGTGATGTCCCTGACAAGTTCATATAGAGAGAGTCTGTATTTGAAATGTTTTACTTCTGCTCTGGAAGGAGACCAGTGTTTAAGCAAAGGTTATTTGCCTCCTTCAGCAAATAGCTAGAGAGAAATGATTAGAGCAGCTAGAAGAAAATAACCTTCTGACTTTTTGGATAGTGCCATCTTCCATGATTATAGGGTTTCTTGAAATCAGTTTCAACTCTGCAGGTTGGAACAGTATTCCAGGTGTGTTCTATTGCATCTAACTATTTTAATAATTCTTTCTGTTACCAGGTATTTTAGGGCAGTAGCAAACTATATACTGTGAGGAACCGTGACCACAGCCTCTTCAATAAAGTTTCATATGAAGAATTTCCTTTGTGCACAGTTTGGCTGGAGCAAAGCAGCATCTATAAAAAGTTAGGGTTTTTTTATGTTGACTATGTAAGATGTAATGGAGTTACCTTCTCTATAATAAAAGACCTGTTTCTCACATCCCTTTGTGTGAATGCCAAAAGCAGTTTCCCATTGTATCAAATACAGAACAAGCATAGTTCTGCTTAAATCAGATAAAGTTTTATTTGCTTTAAATGCCAATGTATTATTTAAGCCTCATTGCCTTGCACTTTTAAAAATTATTAATTTTCCTCTTGTTTTTTAATATATTTCCTTTATTTTTAGGAGAAAGCACCCTAAAAGAAAAAAATGAATGAAATGGAAATAATGATAAAGTGAGCATAACCTTTAAAATATTTAGCCAGTAAAATTCATACTCACTCAGAGAGCTGCAAATAATGGACAATTCAAGTTCCTTGGCTCCCATACAATGAATTACTTGGCTTAATTATAGGGATGTTAAGGCAGATAATAATAATAATAACCTTGCTCTGTGATGCTTTCCTGATCAGAAGCCATGCATATTTCTGCTAAACCACACAATGTATGTTGTGTACATGCAACGTACATGCAGCATGTAGTGTATACACGTATGTACACAAATACAGAAAGTTAATCTCGATAAGCAGAAGGTGCAAAAGCCATAGATGAGCAAAGGGGCAGCCTGGGTGGCAAAGCAGAAGGCTGGGGGCAAGATAGTTGTGATATGTATAATTTATTCTAGGCAAGGCCTAAAACTCGTGCAGTATTGTATTTTTATTAAAAAATTGCTGCATTTTTGGTGGAGAATGTGTTTCAAGGCACATACATGCTGACTGCAGAAACAGTGAAGACACATTTGTACAGAGCTTTGAAGTGGCTTTCAGACATGGCTAAGAATCAGCTAACTGTGGACTTTAAATTCAGTGTTATGGAAAGCATGACTTTTGAAACAGACATTTCTGAGGCATATTTGTTGTAAGGTGTGTTACACGACTGTACTGGCTGGTCAATCATATTGATGTAGGAGTGCCAGGAGTCAGCCAGTTGCTGTGACAGTGGCTGTGTGAGCCAGCCAAAAGGCATCTGGTCCTAGTTTTCTGTGGCTTTTCACGGGTTAGTGAGGAGTCTTACTCTATTTCCCTAATGTATTTTTCCAGTTATAATTGTTGCTGTTATCAGAGTGGTCTCTACCTATTCAAACTTGACACAACCAATGAAATTGGAAATTCCTATCTCGCTATTAACATTATAAAGTCACTCAGGGCTATCGAGCCTTTTCCTTATTATTTCAGGGGAATATTTAAAAACTTTGTGTCTGCTTCAGGATTTGGTGGCACTAATGCTGACCGAACACAACTGGAACACGGAGACAGGAAAATTCTCTCATGTAAAATGTTGAGCATAAACATTGTTCATATTAGACAGGAAACAACTCTAGTGGCAATGCAGACAGAATATGTGAAACACATTTTCAAGTCATTTTCCATCCCTCTTCCATTTGTCAGGCCCTATGGCCATTCCTAGTTTTTAATGACAAACCACTGACTTCATCTGCCCACCCTGTGTGTCTGTCAGGCTTGTGGGTGTTGTCTGTTTCCTTGGCTTGGTGTTAATTCTCAAGGCGTCTAAAGGAAGTCGAAATTGGCAGTTGTTTGTGGGTAGATGTGGCTGCAAATGAGGGTGTCTGAGCAGCCAGCATATATTGTACTTACTGCTTCTGGGAGAAGGACAGAAATCTGCTATGGTCAGAAGTGAGATGAGCAGCAGGAACTATCATCTCCACACTCACCAGTTAAACCCAACACAGGTTGAAAGTCAGGGTCATGAGTCTTATGGTAGGTGAGCAATGAGTTCTTCCCACACTTAATTAAATACAATCCAAGTGCTTCTTTTTATTACCTAAACAGAAGTTTTTACAATTTACAAGAATCTCAGAATATTCTGAGTTGGAAGGGACCCACAAGGATCATCAAATTCAACTCTTAAGTGAATGGCCCATACAGAGATGGAACCCACACCCTGCTCCAACCAACTGAGCTACTCCCAGTGGCACTAGGCAGTTCTAACAAAATCCTTCTCCAGAGTAAGCAGTACATTTTAGGCTCTAGGAGATTTAAATTCAAATTCCTTCTTTCACTCAGGTATGTTCCAATGAAATGCTTTTGTTATAACAAAATAAATTTTCCACTGAGAAATTTCTGACTAACTCTAGTCATAATCCATTCAATACAACTAAACTCCTATATAAAGAGGAATAATTTTGTAGATTGTGTTCTTGAATCTGTAACACTTCAGAGGAGCTAGATTTACACAGTATTTCTTTAATTTCTAGAATCATAGCAATCATTAATTATTATATACATGCAGTATTTTCATAATTGCAAAACTATGACGCCAGTTTCATATCACACTTAGCTTGAACTACAGAGTCCTACAGTGTCTTCACAATGTTATTCCTCTCTTACTCCCTTTGCCCACAAAAGCAGACAAGTCCTGTACCAGGAAGGGCTGCTAAGGTGTCTAAGCACAGAAAATTCCTCATACCTGTTGTGAATGACACAGACAGTTCTGTAAGGCTTTGAAATTATGACTTTCAGAGATCCTGATGGAGGCCACCCAAATATTGGGTTACCTGTCAGGCTAACAGTGCAGTGCAAAAGTCCTGCCTTTCGTTTACTGAGTCAATTATGGTGCACAGATACACATTCCTCCTCTATTTCTCTTGCTGTCTTCCAGTCAATGGGGAGAGGTGTGAACAATTAGCTAATGAAGAGCACACTATGTCTAGACAGAGCTAACTGTTAGCAGATGATCACTGTTTATATTTGTCAGTGAGCTGAGTGACATAAGCCAGATAGATGTGCATCACATACCACTGGACTTCAAATTATTGTCTTTCTTGAGGTGTTTTGTTCCCTTCATTGTCAGAAGAACAACAGATCATGCCAAGTTCCCACTGCATCATTTCTTCAGTGAAGGAGAGGCATGATGATAAAGCCTTTGAGCTACTTACCATCTGCACAGGGTTTCCCCTTCTAGTGTTGTATTTTAGAAAGAGAAATAATAATTTGTATTTCTTTTCATCCACTAGAGATTTAAAGATCAAGGCTTAAATATTGTATTGTCAGTACTATGAGAAATCAGAGCTAGATTTGAAAATAGGTGCTAGCTTGGGAGTGAGGAATCTACAGATCAGTTCCTGGCTTTGTTGCACATTTCCTGTTTGACCTTGGGCAGATCATTTTGGTTCACTTTGCTGTGTGCCTTGCTTTCCCATCTGTAAAGTGTGGATAAAGGTGCACCATGCAAGGGCAATTATGTGAAAAGTATTGTGTTAATGTAATCCAGGGAAGCACTGACAGATATTCCTGTCAATAAACTTGCATGTGGACTTTTGCAGTACATTTCTTTGTCATAATGGTTTTATGGAAGGTAGACACAAGTGGGAGTGACAGCATAGGAGTAACATTTTGTCATTTCACATATCTTGTTGCAGGCAAGGCTTTGAGACCTAGATTTCTTTGTGATCCTACAACTATAAAACAATGTTTTAGCAAACTTTCAAGAAATCATTTAACTGTAATCCTTAAGTAGTACCAACTAATGGAAGCCCTTAGGAAAGGTATCATCTAGGAATAGAATTTTAGGTATAGAGAAGACATTTGTGGTTCTGTCTGGTTTAAAATTGAATGGGGTTGCTGTTAGGAAACATTTTGACTTTTCTTTCTAGCTATAAACAGATGCTTATTCATATTATGCCAGATTTACTAGCTAAGGCTGCTCTTCATCAGCAAGGCATAAATTGCTCTTGACTGATTGGCAAGGCACAATAAATAAGCTGGCATACAAAGGGAAAGCTTGCTTGCTGTCATTGCAGTGATTTTATAGTCCTATTCATACAATATACCTGTTGACTCTAGTGGACCCAACTCAGTTACTGTGATCTGTTCACAAGAAGAAATTCTGAGGAATCATACTTTGTCTGCACTGAAAGCTGGATACAAACTACACCATATACACTAAAAAGCAAAACTCTCAAAGCCAAGAAGAGACTGAGCACACCCTTTCTCTTCTGTGGACAATGTTTTCCTGAATAAATTACACGGAGGATACAAAAGAAGAAAGAAATGTTATGACTTTGCTAATATGACCCTGCATTGTTTGTGTAGGTTTTTCAGTTGCTTCTATCCAGCCCTCCAGACTGCTCCTCCTTGCCTGAGAGTGATCTGAAAAGTGATGCAACAAATGAGAGCATCATAAATTCCTAAAAGGTTGATGATGACTGAAAGCAATCACCTCTCTAAGACTGATGTTGCTTATTAAACTGTCAGTTGTCTATAAGAAATGGTGGCATTGGTAGGGGTGGTAATGAAAACCAAACACCACAGAGAATTTGTGGATAGGCCTTGGAAATGGAATTGCAAAATCCCCTTACGCCCTGTGGTGATCTTTTCAACTAGGTGTTTCCATTCATTACTGGCACTTGTACTTTGGTGGTAAAAAGCATAGATATGAAGTCTACTGCTGGCCCAGAATGAAATCCAGTCGCAGTTTTGGACTGAAAAAATTAAATTTGGACATTTACAGGTAGATTACATTCTAAGTCATTCCCCTTTGCTGCTTTTTATAGCTGTGTGAAGAAAAGTCACTTTTTGGTCATGATCCACACAATTTTTTTCACTCCTCTCTGTTAACATGAGACAAAAATAGTACTAGAAATACTATATTGCTATTCATTGACTGTGAAGGAAGCCAAAGATGACTCACTTAGATGAAGATGGTAACACTGAAACCCTCCTCTAGATTACGTTAGTGTGACTCAAAATGTTTCAATTATTCTGCAGTTTAGGGATCATCAGGATTTTTTAAGATCAATGAAGCTTTCAGGTGCCTTCTACAAAGGTCACAGTGACAAATGAATTAAAATACTTATGTTTAAATGGATGGGTCTCTCAGCTGTTTGCTGAGCAAGGTGAGGAATTCCACTCTACATGCTCATTCTCCCTGCAAGAGTATCAGAGGACCTAAGACTAACATTTTTTGTGTAGATCAGGCTGTTAGTTTGACATACCTCTGCTTTGACTTAAGGCAACTGGTTTTTGGGGGGTTTTTTTTGTTGTTGCTTTTAGGGTTTTTTTAAAGTTTGCCGATTTTACACATTGCACAGGGGTAGAAAGACGTCAGCTACACTTCAGCAGGAAATGAGTGTAATGCCACTGGATTCCCTTTACCAAGGTTCACTCACAGACATTTAGTCAGAATGAATTTCTCTTCAGTCTCATCAAGGCAGATAAACTTCATGAGAAGACCAAGCCATTTACCTCTGCTATTAAAAGCTTGAGATATGGAGAGGACTTAATGAAGGGAGCCCTCATTATTTGTATTTATACAGCATACACACTGAACTATTATTAGCTTTCATGTTGCATTCTTAACACATTTGAAGTATAGAAGTGGAAATGGAATAATTTCTCTGTGAACTACATGCCTGTGGGGTGTAAGCTAGAATGCCTTCTTTGATCTAACAATGCAGTGAATTTCTGTCATGGACCACACACTTGAAACAAGCCAAGCAGTGGAAAAATAGAAGGAACAGTTCAAGCACTAATGCTAAGGTCCACATACAGTGTGTCTTTTCCTCTCTACTCAGCCCTAAGGTTACAAGGCAGTTGCTGGGGTGTTTAGAAGAGTTCTGTGTTGCTGTGGAGCACAGCAAGACTTTGAGCTTAGAACTAATGCACATTAGTGAAAAATAGAATTATTCCTTATTGCTTTGGTGTCTACCGTCTGTGTTTTAACAATTTTGTTGTCTTTCTCTAAGTGCTCTTTGCTCAGAGGAGGGAGAAATCAGTTCATTAGGTAACCCCTTTAAGTGGGTTGCTTTTCAAATTTTTAGTTAACAATGTAGTGGATTTCAGGATTTTCAGTCAGTACAGAATGAGTTTCCATGCAGGTTCTTTGTGGTGATGGTTTTTTTTTTCTTGTTTTTTAATATGCTAACCTTATTTGTCACAGACAAAAGTATAGGTCTATTGTTATGCAATCTGGGTATAATCTGTAAATATGTTTGCATTAAGATACAGTGAACCATATTCAACCCTGATAATACTATCACTGATTTTACTAAGGCTATATGAAGGCTGTGTTTGCCTCTGTGTGAAAGTCAGCTGATAGCTTTCTTCATGAGGAGGAGGCTGAATAAATTTGTGTCACTTATTTGGGATATCCAGCCTTTTCACTATAAAAGAGTCAAAAACGTTGTCCTAATAGTGATTTCATCATGTTCCTTCCCACCAGATGCAACCCATATCTTGCCAACTTGAAATATTGGGTGTTTTTTCATCATAAGTGAAGCATAAATAAAACAGTGTCCTTATGCTAGAAGGCAAGGAGAGGAGGATATTAAAAGTGCTCTAACTGGGATCAGTGAAATTTTTAGCTGTCCCAAAGTGACTTAAGCTTACCAGTCTGATTAATTTTTTACAGTAGTTATGCTCCTGGACCACTTAGTGTTTTTGGAAATCCAATCTACTCCCAAATGCAAGTACATGGAAAAAAGAACTCTGCCCAGCTCACTGCAGTAAATTTAAATCAGATGTCTGAAGACAGGCTGTAGCTCTGTGCCTTGCCTGTCTGCTAGATGGTATTGCCCACGATCTCCTGCAAAGGAGTTTTTGAATTGCCCCAGTGATTTGTGCAACACACTAAGATGAACTGAAATCAGAGCTGGTTTACCTTACATGACCAGCTGAAAACAGGAGATGAGTTGTAAGCAGCTTAGATGATGCTGTCCTGAAGCTGGCAATGTCCCCCACAGGGGTGTGATGGGCAGTTCAGGGAGTGAACAGCTCAGCTATCCAACTTTAAAGTGCCACAACAAGTCTGTTGGAAGCTCTAGTTGAAAAAGCTTTAGTCACGTAACAATTACGATTCACTGGGGAAGATCCCATCTCAGCAGAAGGCTCGGTCCTGATCTATTGCTTCCTTACCAATCGGAATTTTGCCCAAATAAAGACACCATGGTTGTGTCTGAAGAAAAGGACATAGAAAAGGTTTTGGATCATTTTAGAAGGGCAAACTTTGTTGACGGCTTTTGAACTTGAGTCTCATGTAAAGCAAAAGTTTTAGGTACACTAAAAGAATGAGCACAGACCATATCAAGTACTGGCTCTCTCACCTTGACAAAGGGATTGGTATTAAGAGGACATTAAAATTGCCTCCAGCTCCCCAAACAGTCATTCCAGTCCCTTCCCAATACAAGTGTTCTTGAAAACCTCTGTGGCCACTTAGTAAGTCTGTCCAGAAAGACAGAGCCATAGGAGAGATGAGACCAGCTGTATGCCCATTTCGAGAGCTGTCTTATGGAAGCATAAACTTGTATAAAGTGCCACAGCTCTGGGACAACCAGCGTGTGCCTGTGGGAACTGACACAAAATCTAGGGTTGACTCTGACAGTGTATGTCTAGACAGAAGTGTGTAGGTATGAGAATAGCCCACTCTTCCCACTCTCATAGTGACCCAAGTCCTCTGCCCATGGGAGCAAGTGCACTGACTCCAGAGACAAGGTTTCCACAAGGATAAAGAAGAGGAAGAAAGAAAACCTCCAAAATGTATCTATTTTGATGGTTCCTTTGGCGTGAGGGAAAGAAGGAGCGGTGGAAAGAAGGAGAGAAGAAGAGAAGGAAAGAAGAAGAATGTTATTAAAATTTAATTACTATTGAAGATATGTTTTCTAGGCAGGCTGTTTTATAAGCTTCAATAAGCTATAAATAAACACCAAAAGGCACAAAGACTATCAGGGCTAAGGAAACTGGAAGCTAAAAATTAAGCTAAAAACAAAGAAAAAGGACAGTTTAAAGATAAAATCGTTTTCAGTTTTAACAAAAAGTTCTGTAATGATACTAATAGTCACTCTGTACCTGTTCTGTAGCTTTGTTGTGTAGCAAGGTGATTTTTGAAAAATCTTTATCCTTTGAAGCAACAGTTGGTATCACTTTTGACAATACAATATTTGGGCTAAACACCTAAAATAAGGGTCAGCAAATAATCACAGAGAAGTCAAAAGTCAGGATCACTTGTAGACATTTGTCCTCTAGTTTGAGAGGACATCAACAGGGAAAGAATATTTTTTTGCTTTCTCAAACAGCCTAGAGCCTAGAATCTGTCCTTCTAGAGCCAGCCTTAGAATTGACTACTAGGCTTGAAAGGCTTTGAAAGACTGAAATAAAGCATGAGATTTAAAACAAAAAGGTGGAAACATGGTGCTTTCATTGCTCTTTGTTAACATGATTTTCATATAATTAAAGCTGCAGGTGTACTTTTGTTTATGCAGGTATTCTGGTGTGTGGTTCTGTGTAAATAATATGTTTGCAGTGCTTGCTGGCAGACTGTTCATTATGAGCTCATTTATTTGTGTTCCCTTGTGCAAATAGGAAATCAGAAGCCAAATTCTGGACTGGTTTTCCTTGTCTTGTAGGAAAACGTTCACAGAGGGACAAAGGATGTGTTTTTTCTGGGAAGGGTACAATTTCCTTGCTTTCCCTTCAATATGTAAGAGAATTCAACATCTCCAACTAAGCAATACTTGAGAAATATTAAAGGAGACATGGGCTTGCACATCTTAAGTTCTCTATTTCCTGAAACTCAAGTAAGTGGCTCTGTTAGAGTGACGCAGCTTAGTTTTTCCTGTACAATGAGCCTGGTCATTTAAGTTATGTAAATTGAATAATGGCAAAATCTTTGAGTTTGATCTGAGATGGAAGCTGACTCCTTCAGTTTTCTTTCACTTGATCACAGATACCTCAATACTTCAGATGTAAGAGATGGGGGAAAAGAAGAAAGTTTAAGAAGTACAGTGCCTGGTTAATCAGACTTATTTACGTGTTCCTGAAAAGTTTCTACCTTGTGTTGTATCAGTAACTCAATTTCAGCCTCTAAATGTACATGTTCTTGAAGAATTCATCATGTGTTTTACACCAGGACGTGCACTTTTGCATAACACCCAACGCACGTTGGTTAGTTCTTTGGGTCCTCTGACCTTTAATGAGATAAACTACAGCAGTTCATAATTTCAGTGATCTAGATTCAAACACTGAAGCCATAGCTTAAAATTTGAAGGCTCCATATACTGTATTTAACTTTAGCAGAAGTATATTTTTGCCCTCTACATGCTTCCCCTCTCTTCCCATGCCAATAAGGTATATGCAAAGTGATGTGAGAAATAATAGCACCTCTGTTACCCAGATTCAAGTATTTTGACTGCTGATTCTCTTAGCCTACCTCAGAAGAGGCTCCTTTCAATGTAATTTTTAAAATCCAATTTTAAAGTAACCCACAATTCTGCTTCTGAGACACTGCTAAGAGATGACCCAATTAAAAAGCTGCATATCAAGACCATGAGTGCAAACCCTCTTTTCGAAGGCACTGATGAAATTACTTTTCCATTGTCATTAGATACTTTCTTTCTGACAACCAGTTAATCACGGAAATAATCTTTTAAATATGCGTTAAACCATAGCTATGCCTAATCATCCCATTAAACATCATCAGGTCATTCTTTGCAAAGATAAACAGCTTAAAGAGCATTCTTCCTTTGATCATGTTATCTCCTGATGCTTTTGAAAGGAGGGCAAATGTATCCTCCAGATTTCATCAGTCCAAATCTTTAGTGAGCTGCTGCATTGTGCCTGCAGTTTCCTCAAGTGACTGGGGCGTGCAGCTCTTCACTATTACAGAGTGAAACGTGCGAATTTTAATGTATGACAGCCTGTAATAAAAGGTGTCCAAATGCAGATCATTCATCTGTGTGGAGGGCATGTTAGAGACCATGTGTGAGAAAAAGGTCCTGTTATGGCAATAGACATAGGGCTAAGTTGTTAAGAATTACTTCAGCCACTGTTTACAGCATAAATAAAATGGACTTTTTCCTCAGAAGTGTGTTAGACTGAATCGAGTTGGCCATTCAATGACAGAGGAGCTGGCCTGCCTTCTAGCTCAGCAGGGTGATCTGCAGTGACCCATCTACTTCCTTCAAAGCAAGGGGGTCTAGTCCTTCTTGATCAGCCAACATTACAAAAGTGAGACACTCAAATCCCTTGGTTTGGTCCTGTTTTCTGCTTCTAAAGGTACCACGGCATATAAATTAGGCTGGGGAAAGGCAGTGACTCACATTCTTTTCCATTATTCTGGGGTAGTGAGAGCTCAGGGACTGTTGTGTCTTGTAAACTGAAGGAGTTCAAAGCATCATATCATAGAATCATAGAATGTCCTGTGTTGGAAAGGACCTTAAAGATCATCGAGTTCCAACCCCCCTGCCACGGGCAGGGACACCTTTCACCAGACCAGGCTGCTCAGAACTACACCAAGACCTTTTCTTTGAGACACATCCAGTCTCAAGGTCTGAACTGGGAGAAGGATTGACCAGAGTGCCACTTTCTATGAGATGATTACACAAAGATGGGGGTTTGTTTGCAGACCGCTTTTGCACCAGGAGACAACCCTAGTCTGTGCTGTGAAGAGAAATGGGGAAAATTAGGTCTTTGGTTGGCATAGAAACAGATATAAAGGTAAACCCCACTGGCTACCTTGGTGTGAGGAATGTAAGCACGCATTCTTTATTGATAAGGTACAGAAGAGTGTGTGAGCCTGCTTTAAGGCTGTGAGGAAAAATGCAAAACAGAGCCAACATGATGACAGAAGTTATTGCTGCTTTGATAGTCCCACTTAGACTCAGCTCTGTAAACGCAGGCACTTCCATGCACTGATGCTGAAAGGAAATTATTACTGGCCGCTGAAACCTGTCTATGCTTCTGATATACAGAATAGCCCTGGCAGGGCACTGTGACACAGTCTGATCATGCTATCAGAGGCAAAGGTCCAGGTGACAGGCAAAGTCCACTCTGCCACACAACCACCGGTTGCATACTGCTCGGTGATGGATGCCAAGCAGCTTGGCAGATAGGTACATCCGTGTGTCAGGGGGAGATGATCACAGTATTTTAGTGGTTTCAGAACTGACAGTACAGCTGCCCATCTGATTTGCTTTGCAGCTGTTTTATTGATGTGTCTACATGAAATCAAAGACACTTGCATCTTTTTACGTTATGTTTATTATTTTATAGCCCTACTTGGCAGATTGCAAGAGTAAATGGAAGTAAGGTAATTTCCCTCCTTGCCTCAGCAGGGGTTTTGAAATAAGAAAATTTTCTTCAGTGTATCCTAAACTATTAAATGTCAGTGGGGCATAATGAAAGCTGGAACTGAATCTTTAGGAATGCTTAATTTGTGTGGGACAAAGTAGCCTTTTTCATTAGCTAACAGTTTTCCACTGCTGTTCATTTAAACTTTTCAAGCACTAGGTCAAACAGTGCTTGTTCGCATAATTTGAGTGGTAAAATGTCAAGTGTGCTTTCAAGTAAGGTGCCTTAGGAGAAGCATGGGTTATGGCAAGCTGTGGCAATAAAGTCTAACCAGATGAGCTGTACTTCTCTGAGTTCATCCAGCTGTGTTCTTTGGAGAACACGTATGACACTGCCTGTTATCTCATAGCATTGTATGGTGCAGGAAGATGACACTGTGCCGTTCAAAAAGCAGCTGTTTCCCTCTTTGTTCCTGCAGCAGGAAGCCTTGCCTTTCTGTCTGCCCACTCAATGCTGTTGTATGATGACATGATTAAAAGGTGCAGGTTCTCTACTGCTTGGTATAGGAAAAAAACCACTTTGCTTATATTTTCCTGTTTTCCCATAAAAGATTTTCAACCACTATTAAATGGAGTTTGCTGCTTTAAAATGGTCCTCCTTCTCCTTCTTCCAGACCTGGCTGTGCATTTCTGCAAACATAGCTGCAGCAATGCTAATGATCATGTGGCTGGGCCATGATCTGGGTCAAGGAGTGACCCCAGCAAAAATTAATCTGTTTGAAAAAAAGGAAGTGTTTTTGAAGCTGCAGCCTCAGGAGCTATGAACTGACACCTCTCACCTTATTGGATTCAGGAATGTGCAATTTCACAGTGAAGATGATTGCTTTTTTCCTTTCACTGCTAGGCATTTATTGAATTCCAGGTATGCAAAGTGATACTTGCAGTAGTTTAATTAAAAAATATGTTGGGAATGCCTCCAGCATAGAGGTGGACCCTCTTTTTGTGAGATGAAATACATCAGGGTCTGAGGAAGAATGAAACTCATTTCAGCTGTATGAATGAAGATGCAATAGGTAGAATCACTGACTACAGTACAGTATCAACTTAGGAAAAATAATATTAACATTATTGCAACTCATGCTAAAGTTCTATCTGGTTCCATATCCTCATGGTTGTCTTCAAGACAATCTCAGAGAAATTAGCAATCTTTAATTACATATGTATTATTTATTGCACACCTTGCCTCATGACAATCTCCTATCTTCTGTTCCATGTTTTGGGCTCCCTGAGTAGTAAATAGCATTGTACCTTCAAGTTAAATATTCAATTTTTCCATTAATTTGCTGAATAGCATTCAATGCTTGTCTTAGACTACTGACATCTAAACACACCATAGCAACAGGTTCTATTATGTAAACTTATAATACATAAAAATAAAGGGCTTTTCTTGTTCAAACTTGTTGCCAATTTCCCTGTTCCTCCTAGTTCTTATTTTATGAAAAATTGTGAGTAATCATTCTGAATTTATTTTCACGAGACTATTTGTACCTCTGTGAAGCTTTGACAGTTCTGCCCTCAATCATCTCTTTGTAAAGCTGAGGATTTCCAGCCTGTGTAACTTTTCCTCAGACAGAAGCCGCATGCCACTTCTGTATCTTGTTTTCACCCTGACAATTTTTGTACATGACCTAGATTGAACAGAGTCTGGTTGCCATTCCGACTCCTGCTCACCCCTTAACTGATGTTGTGAAGGGCTTTCAGTGAGGCTTTTCGGAGTTCAACCCCGAAGCAGGGACAGCGAGCGTGGATGTGGGTGCTGTGTCCAGGCAGTGTGCTTTTGTCCCCTGCCGGTCACTGTGCATTTGTGAACACTCAATTTCATCTGCTGTTCCGCTGCCTTGTCACGCAGCAGTTCTGTATCACAGCTGTGCAGTGGTGAGGTACAGTTACAAAAATGCAGTTTTATTTTTAATACCACGGATAGCATTATCATTAATGAGTTTTCCACATCTGCTCTCACCATTTCCATGTAGTTTATGAACTACATGAACATATGTGAGCACAGATTCCAGTGAAGTCCCTGTGTGCAATCCGCATCCTAGGCAGACCCCATCTGCTATAAAACTCCTCCCCATGCGCTATCCCTACTTCTCTTTCTCAGTAAGTTATCTTCATCTTACGAATTTTCTTTTTTTTAAGCCTGTGACATAGGAATCTGTTAAAGGGGATCCTCTGGGGAAGTTTTAGCAAAGTTGCCCAGGTCCTGAGGGCAAACTCGAGACTGGCTGTCCCTGCCTGGCCCCTGCGGCTGCCCCATTCCATCCAGGGCCCCATGTCAGCTGCTGCGATCCTCAACCCCTGCTCCAGGGATGCGGGGCTGATGTCCAGGACCCACATCCCTGCCTGGCCCTGCCATGGGATTTGCCCAGCCTGACCACCCACAGGGCTGTGTCCTAGCCTGGCCCCAGCCTCAGGTGGCCCGTGTCCCCCAGGGAGCTGCCCGGTTCCTCGGGGTTGGAGCTGCCCCAGCCCTCTGCTTTCCCNCCTACTTCTCTTTCTCAGTAAGTTATCTTCATCTTACGAATTTTCTTTTTTTTAAGCCTGTGACATAGGAATCTGTTAAAGGGGATCCTCTGGGGAAGTTTTAGCAAAGTTGCCCAGGTCCTGAGGGCAAACTCGAGACTGGCTGTCCCTGCCTGGCCCCTGCGGCTGCCCCATTCCATCCAGGGCCCCATGTCAGCTGCTGCGATCCTCAACCCCTGCTCCAGGGATGCGGGGCTGATGTCCAGGACCCACATCCCTGCCTGGCCCTGCCATGGGATTTGCCCAGCCTGACCACCCACAGGGCTGTGTCCTAGCCTGGCCCCAGCCTCAGGTGGCCCGTGTCCCCCAGGGAGCTGCCCGGTTCCTCGGGGTTGGAGCTGCCCCAGCCCTCTGCTTTCCCTGCTCCTGGCTGGAGCAGTGGGATAGACCCTGGCAGCCAGACCCTGCACTGGGGACTCCGCAGCACTCCTGTACCCTGACAACAGCACTTCTCGAATCTGTGCTGTATAACTTCCTCTTCCAAAGGCTGGATTGATTGCTCTTACTGTATTATGTAATTACCTACAAACGCTATTCTTATTGTAAACGACCAATTTAGCTGGTATGGAAATCAGTCTCATTTGTCAGGCTATTTTCTCTAAAGCCTCCTGCAAAGTCTTGAAACAAAACTCTTAAAACTCTTAAAACAAAATCTCTTAAGCTTGAGGGCCAAGTTGAGTGACAAAGCTATGCACCGCAGTTAGTAGCCAGAGTATTCATTGCTGACATTGTTTTAGGACAGCTGGGACAACGTTACATCTGATTATTTTTTCTTAATTTTTTTTTCTAAAGCTGTTGATATTTTAATTTTAAACACCTTCTCAAACTTCTCTCTAGCAGAAACCTTGCAAACAGCTCTGTAGCAAATATTGATGCAAATCAACCATTTATCTTTTATTATACAGCTCCCTAGAGTGCCCTTGTACTTCAGATCTGAGCGTTGAAAACTCTGTTGCTACCTGGTTGGTGTTTTCAGAAAATATGCAGCTTCTATGTGACTAACAAGCTCTTTCTCAGAATCTCTGTTGACACCGTATTATACATTTACAAGTCTTTTTTAGTCTTCTCAGTTTTCTGGTTTTTTCACAAACTTCTATTTTTGAGGATGTCATGATGCCTTTCATAGTTTCTTCTACTCTTCTTCTTAATTATGCTAACTTTTCTTAAGGGTTTTACAGTCTTTTGATTGTGATATACATTTCCTCTGAACACCTCATTTTTATTTTATAAACTGTCTCCGTGGCAACTGCAAGCATTTTTATCCTTTTAGCTGCTTCTTTTAATTTAACAAGCTTCCTAATTTTTAGTGACTCTTTTTTTTTCCGGAAGTCAGCTACTAAAGTTGCAGGGTTGGAAGTTGGTGGGTTTTTTTGTGGTTTGTTTGGGTTTTTTAGGGGGAGGTTTTTGGGGTTTTTTTTTGGTTGGGGTTTTTTTTTCAGTTCTATCACAAATGCTGAATCTGAACATAATGAATTGTTGTACAGAACAGAACAAAACCTAGGCAAAATTCACTACAAAAATATGGGTATTTTCTTCTCTTATTACTTCATCAGATAGTTACTTCAATAAGCAATTTGTTACAGAATTCAAATTTTTTTTTCTGCATCACATTCTGTTGTAATATCTGAAATCTACCTCTGTTATCTCCCATCCTGCTCAGTCACTGGCATAGCTCTGATGTATATATTTTGATGTCAATATAGAACTTTAATGTATAGGTATTTCTTATACTTCCCAATGCATTGAATTTATTGACTTTCATCCCTTAGAATACAGCACTCTGCACAACTGCACAGTATTTTAACATTTGTGTACAGGGTTATCCTTACTATCAGTGTTGCACAGGTTGTCTTGCTTTCATTTAGTGTCTGAATGCTTATTTCATGGAAACAGATGATTGAGTTTACTTAAGTATGCATTTGTTTAAAAACACTCACCTAGTGGTTTTTTTCAGATGTTGCTGATAATCAGTTAACTGCTGCAAGGACATGCCTGAATAATGCTGCTGTCTTGTGCACTTTTCATCTTCCCTTCTTCTGTAGCTTAAAAAACCACCCAGAACATGTCATATTTCTGGGAAGTCGGGTTCCAGGTTGTTTTGCAATCATATATTATTCGAATCTGTGTTAAGATGCCTTCCCATGTGTGGGACCTCACCCTTGTCCACACCTTCAGCGCTGTTTAGGTGAAAAGTTTGTGCAAAGTATCAGCACAAGTTTCCAAGTCATTTGGCCATGGAAGAATTGTTCAGTGAAGACAGACTGCACTTGATAGCCACCTCAGCTCTTGTAATAGTGCTAAGCCTCTCTCTGCCTGTTGATGACAGCTTCAGCCTAATTGCTGGCTACATTTTCTATGCACTGCTATTAAACAGGCACTGGTTTCTCTGCAGTTGCCTGGCATGTCAAATCATTTCTTTACAACAGAGCTTATCATTGTGACGCCTATACAGCCCCACTGATCATTCCCAAAAGCCCTTCTAGCACATGTGCAGACTTAAGTCCATTCCCTGATGTGCTGGGTGCAGTAATTGCTGGAGAGAAGGGATAACTTGCTGTCCCCCACCTGCCTATCACGCTCTGACAGGCATATCTGGCAGCTGGGTCACAGTATACGTAACTGAGGGAGGGCAGTTCCTGGGTGTTTTATTTATCTGATATTTGTGGTGGGGCATTAGAAATGGTTGAAGAAGTGACAAGGTGTCACTGTTTTCACTGCCTCAGCTGCTTCTGGGAGCTTATGCAGCTGCACAGCTGGATGTCCAGGGGATGAAATGGAAGCTCTGCTCTTGGCTCCCTTCCAACTGGCTCCAAATACACTTGAGAAACTTCCATGTGATAGTTAATGTAGCACCTGCTCAACAAACAAAACCCAAGTTTCCCCTCCTCTGTTATACTGTACATCTGTTATTTTGCTGACATGGAAACTAGTGTAACAATTGGATTCATTACTTGCCCTCTAAGTTGATTCCAGCTAAGCTGAAAAGACCTTAGTGTGTTTTCTCAGTGATTGTTTAGGCTGCAGCACAAATTAAGACGTTCTCCCTCCAATGAGGTTTTTCCTACATTGCAATTGCAATTGCAATTACATGTGTATGTTCATGCTCAAGGTAAGACTGAGAGGCAATATTTTCTTCTGGCCAAATATAGACTCCAGCTCTCTTGGCAGCAGCATGTTTACTTTTGGAGTTCTGGTTCCAGGTCTAATTAGAGATCAGAGAGAGCAAATATGCAAATGCCTGAGGAAGACAGGCACAACCTCACCTGTCCTTTGCCCTTTACGCCTTCTCTGTTGTGACTTACTGGGACATTCCAAGTATCCCAGCAGTTTCAGACAGCTGCTGTTAACAAAATAATCTGCCAGAGAATGTTTCCTTTCCCTCCACAAACTTGGAATTTCTCCCTTCAGAAAATCACACTACTTCAAGGTCAGGACAGGGAACAATCATTCTTGAAGGAGTGACAAGGTTAAAGTCCAAGTCCTCTCCCACTCCTCAGCTCCCCCACAGCTGTTATTTACTACTGCTGTGTGACTTTTAATAACCTGCACTCCAAAGACTTGCATTCTATAGGGTTACTCACATGCTAAAGACAAATACATGTCTAAAACTGAGAACTAAGAAGTGGTTAATTACAGAAAACTGTCTCTTTCTGACCTCACTGTAAGTAATTTCATAATTTTGTTGCATGTTTTAGACCTTCTGCTACTCAGACCACTCCTTAGCTTTGGAATTAATGAGGATTACATAATACTCTGAAGCAGAGATCTAAAGCATGTTGCATTTTGTGAGATTGTGGTCCCCAGAATAAGCACTGTGCTCTGTATGGTTCCCTAGAAAGTACATTGTTCTGAAGCTGATATTTTGCAGCAACCAAGTACAGCGTGGTGAGAAAGGTGCAGCATGAAATCAATCTGCCTTTATTTTATCCTTTTGCAATATCTGGTTTAGCTTAGTACTAAATTACCACTTTATTCTGTGCCCTCATCAGGAAATTATCACAGAAATTTTTTTCAGAAGATAAACAAACCCATTACATGGTCAACTTTTTTGATATATCAAAAGAAAAGATATTCCTAAAGATTCTTGTGGCTCTGGAAATTAATAAAATACCTTAATCTCAGTTACACCAAAATGAGAGCTCCTCACTAAGTATAAAAACCTGGAAACTCTAAATTATATAGAAGGGGGCTGAGCGAGAACAGGTCTGTACTTTATCGTAAACTTTCACAAAGATATCAACATTGTTTTTCTTTCTTGCCTGTTTTTGACATGGCTACCCTGAACCAAAAGCCATAGTAAGTCTTTTCTTACTGGTCAGAAAACTGCTTCCGTGAAATCACTTACCTAGGATGTAAGAAAGCCTTAATGCAGTCCTAACAGCTGGCAAACAAAGAATGTAACTGCTTCCCTGCAAGTTTTCATGTGGAATGAACCAGCTCATGTTCATATTGCACTCACTTTTGTTAGAAATCCTGAGGCCTGGTTGTTTCCGAAATGTAAGCACCCTATTTTGATGTTTAAACTATTTTGGCTTTTTGGAAGGCAGAAATTCACTTAGACCAAAAGGCGAACTTTATTTACTGTGCTTTTATTAGAGAAGTTATGGCATGACCGCAGTGGCTGTAACGCAGGAAGAGTCCTATGTTTTTCACTGCCGTACAGGGATATGCAGCAGCTGAAACAGAGGACATTATTTGAAGCAAAGAGGAATGGTCCCGGGGACAAGAAGCCTGGAAGGGGCCTGTCCAGGCACCTTGTGAGCAGCTGCTGAGGGAAGAATCAGTGCCCACCATCAGCTCAGGCAGACACTAGGGAATTATGCAGCCCTGTCTAAACTTCAGGGCATCAGTCCAGCCCCAGTGGGACAGTGAAAAATCTTTGCAAATGCTTTAGTTAGATCACAGCACAAACCTGCAACTTAGTGACTTTTGCTAATTAGGATTCTGTGCTACTGTATGGTTTTATATGCTCCCTACCAATAGCGCCAATCTATGCTAAAAGAGGAATTTGTTCCACAAAAAATTTCCTTTTGAAGGCAGGGTGGTTGAAGAGGGACCCTTGCCATTTGTTCATGTTGCTTACACAATGGTGTCCCACTAAGATGGAAGCATTATTTTTCTTCCCATTGCTATTTTTGCTACCAAGTGTAATAGCAGAGCAGGAGCCATCTATCTTATAGCAAGAACTTGGGTTTTTTTCAGGATATGGGGCTTAGTTATTCAAAAGAAAGCAAGATATAGCTTTGCATAACTATTGAGGTTCTTTTCAGAGGTTAATTTGTTACGTCACGTAGATTATCTGCTCAAATACTGTACATTCCCTTACCCTGAGGCACAGAGGTTCATTAAATGAGCTATGCAGTGAAAAAAACAGACTTTTTCTAATACAGTTTCTAGGCCTCCTGGCAGTTCTGTGCAAAACATCCTTCCCATGCTCTCAGTTATGCAGTCTTCCAAAGGGGGCCCACTGTGCATCTGTCATAAGCTTTTTCCAGTGTCACTAGTAATAAGGATTAACCTCTCTATGCCTAGCTCCTCAGAGTTGGCTTTTTATGGAGACATAAAGAATGTCTGGGGGCAGAAAGCAAGGCTATACTGGTGCAGGATCCTTGGCTTTAGCATCCGCATCACCCCGTGGCTTGACAGACCCTGAATTAGTTGACCTTCAAGGTACGATGAAAGGCCAGTCTATTTACTCAACTTTGTGCCTCAGGGAGGTAATTGTAGGAATTGGAAACATATTAAATAACAGTGCTCAAGGATGAGACACTATCTAAGCCGACATTTTGTCAATTAACTATGCAAATTGTCTGAAAGTTTTTCATGAGTAAAGGGAGTGTGTGGGGTGGATTATGCAACCCCCCAAATAAACAAACAAACAAACAAATAAATAAAACTCTGTGTTCTAATGACAGTGATGAAAGTCAGTGAACTCCTGCTGAACTGTTAGAGAACCACTGGAGCAGTATCATTTATCAATAGGTACCACATAAAACTGGACTACTGAAGCTGTATTATCCTAACCTACCAACAGGAGTTGTAGTGGGCCAAATTCACTCTCACCTGGTACAGGAAGCTGTACAAAAAGTTGTCAGAAACTGATGTTTCTGATGATTCAGCACTGACCCTCCCAGCCTCAGCTGTGACCCTCCTCAAACAAGCAGCTTACTCTTTTTTTGCCGACTATGCCAAAAAAAGCTACCCCTGCAACGGAGAAGGGACTCTGAAGATGGGGAGTGTGAAGTCTACCCATTGGTGAGTCTCACTCAGTAAAGATCATACCTTGAAGCAAGTGTTTGTGATGTCAATGAACTTGTTCAGTTTGCATGGGGTTTTTACTTCCCCAAGAGGTGGAACTACCACTCTCCTGAGTTGTAGTCCGGAGTGGTAGGGAGTTGGCAACTTCTCTGAGCCTCTGTGGACCCAAAGCTGGGCATAGTTCCAAATATTTTGCTCACAGTCTTGCTCTTTCCCTCCTACTTCCATGGTCCTCAGTTGCTCCAGCAGAAGTCACCTGTTTGCTGTTCAGTCACACAGGACAGAGCAAGGTCAATGCTTCATCCCACAGAGCAGTTAAGGGTGTGAGGGCCAGTGAGTAATGCTGCAGGCATTTGCCTGAACATCGTTGCTGGTTTGTAATGCGGTCTCTTGGGACAATCAGCTTGTTAGAGCTCAACTCTTCTTTTTAAAATCTTTTTTGGTTGAATCTCTTGAACAAATATTCTTTAAGAAATGGACTACTTTTATTTCTTGAAAATATCAGTTATGCAAGCAGGAGTGACTAGCAAATCTGGCAGCAGAACTGTTTTGCACAAATGTGACCTAAATTTCTCTAACCTGAGGCTTTAGTAAGTTTCAATGCCTGAACCTGAAGGCAAAATGAAACTATGATTTTTTTGTTGTTTTATGGGGTATTTTCACCTCTTTAAAATCGCATCAGAAAAATCAGGCCTAATGTATGAATCTGTAATCATGCAAAGCTAAACTAACGCAAAAGAAGATATATAGTAAATACCCAGTAACGAGTAAATAATCTCCATGTAAAACCTCTGATGGTATCCTTATTTCTGATTAAGGAGTGGTTGGGCTCATCACAAATATGCAGGGGTTTGTAGTTTGATTCAATTAAGCAGCATCTTATAAATCATGTTAATATTTTTCTGTCTTTCTAAAGGACCTATATAAATATAGCAGTGTTACTAGCTGTTGTACTCACTGGCAGTTCATCTCTTATTCAAATGGATGAGTAGCAGTGGGTGGAATTCTCAATTCTTTATTCTTTCCTTGTTCACTGATTTATTCTTTACCTCTTTTTTTTTGATTAAAATACTCTCATTATATATTCAGTGGTATGCATTTATAGCAAGATATCCTCCATGTTTTGATAAAGTTACTAAAAGAAAGCTAATTATTGACCCTATTGAAAAGCAGCTCTATGTGAACCATGAGTGAGATGGATTGATGCATCTCCTTTTTTTTTTTTAAAGAAACACATACCTTCCAGATCTGAGTCCACTAACTGGGAGTTAATGCATTAGAAGTCTTCAGTTCTTAACACTACCTTGTCTCAGTAAACGCATGTTCAGCCACCACTGTGTTAATGGATTCAAGCACTCCTAATGATTTTGGAATTAGTTTATATACTGAGATGCATGGACTGCTTTATTTACTGGAGTGGCTAGCTAGCAGGCTTTGTTAGCCTAAAGGCTGTGGGCTTTTGTGTATGCATACACTAGATATCCACTGCAGATTCTCAAATTGCACTGGCTTTCTTGCCAAGATGGCAGGCAGCTGTCAATGTGGACACTAGCAAACACAGATGGAGCGAGTCATTCAGGAAGGGATGTGATATTTGACAATTCAGACTTCCAAGGGGCTTAGCAAGTCGGCAGCTACCACAGCCCATGTTGTCTTATTTTCAGATCAGCATAACGAATCATGCCTAGGAGACCAAGTTAATCCCTTTCAGGTTCTCTGGACTGTAGATCTTTCTGAATTTTCCTTTCTTTAGCCCTTTGTTTTCCTCCTGCTTTGTACTGAAAGTTAGCTACAACAGCAAGAATGTATTAGGCTGCTTGGAATACTGTCTTCAATTCATCCTGTCCTGCTGGCACACGGCGCAAGCTGCACAATGAAGAAACTCCTGCCTCACTTCTGGAATGAGTCAACAAGGGGTTTTATAAAATGCGGCGTCTACGCGTGCACACATCTACACAAACACGCATGCATAAGTTGGAGTTGCTCTTGTCCTGGTTTGAGGGTAAATGCAAATCTACTGTTTGAAGCCACCACTTGAAAAAAGGCTGCAAAATCTGCCCCTGTCAATTCAAGGAGTTATTAACTGCTTCCCAAGTACTTCCACGTCTCCCAGAGTATGGCACGCAGGTGGCCTTCTCCAGCTGGTTAGATGCAGCATTCATCACTTCAGAAGCAGTTACAATGCCCTCTTCTGCGCTCAGTCAGGAGAAGTATCCCATCCCATTCCTGCAAAATTCAGCTTGGGGCTGGCATTCTTCTCCTTGTATGAACAACTTCCATTATGTCTTATAGCATGGGGTATGAGATGTTTGAAGATTAATCCTGTCCTCACTAAGGCACATCTGTTGTCCATTAAATCAGAGAAAGGAGCCTCAAATACTGTCTGCACCTCGGGCTTTTGTCTGTCAGTACAACTCTACCCTGCCACGCAATAGATCTGTCCTTTTCTGACTCGAGTGCAGTGACTTCTCCCAGGCATGTGACAATTAGCTGCATCTTAGGTAGCAAAATGCACTGTATATCCTCTGGTGTGATTAAGCAGCATCTCAGTAAATTTTGGTGACTGAGTAAATCCTGGCTATATTACACCTTGGCTGTGGTGGTATAAACCATCAGCTGGAGAGTGGTGCTCCATCCTAAGAAGGCTTGAATATCTCATCTTTGAAATAAAAAGATATAGAATTCTAAAGTTAAAGACAGATTTAGATTACTCCATAAAGTTTAAAAGTAATTTCTAGCCCTTTACCTTTCAGCATAACTTCACCCGTTTACATTAGGGCTAGAATGGTCTAAAAGCTCTCTCTTTTGTATCAAATTAATGTTCTTATTTACCCTGTGTTTGAATCTGGCCCAGAATATTCAACAGCCACAAAGCTCCTGTTTTTCCTACTAAAATAGTGGGTAGGTTTGTCATCTGCTTTGGGAACTATGTTCAGAAATGGTGCTGTCTACCTTTGAAGTGGTTATTCTAAAACTGTGCCCTCATGAGATCATAGTTTACTATAAAATCATATCAACTTCACAGTATTGTCATCTATAAGGTTAACTGTTGGTGATCTCTGAGATTCTGATAATAGTGATTGTGCTTCAGTGCTTTGGGAACACCTTCTTTGATAGAAGGAGGCAGCAAAATCTTTGTAGAAGAAACTAGGCCAACATGAGTAATTGATTTTATTGGTTCAGCAGTAGAATTTATAAATAAAAATAAAAGTAGAACAGATCAAAGAGAATTAAAAAAAAATTTTTACTTGACAAAGCAAAACACCCAAAAATGTCACTTTGCATTGCATGGTATGTTCTATTCCACTTGAAATGAAATACCTAATTTTTTCAGGAATATGAAAAATAAAAGCAAAGAAGGATGCATTAGAGTTATAAAATGTTCAGAAAGAATTGCCCAACTTCACTTAGGTGGTCAGATGAGATGCATCACTAGTAAATGTGAAAAGCTGAGAATAAGTAGTCAAAATGACCTCTGAGAAAGGAGCTTGGAGAAGCCATTTAATGCTATTACGCTCAGGCCAATCATTCTTTAATACATAACTAAGCATAGGAATGGGTCTTAATATGATGGAAAGCATCTCCCTAATGATATAAATCACAATAAATAAATACATAAATAAAGATTCATAACAACTAATTTTCCTATGTTGTGTTCAGTAAGACTTTCCTATCTCAAACTGGTTAGCAGACAAAGCAGGCATTTTCACTCTTGTTACGCTTGGACTTCTCAAAGGATTTGCACATTAAAAATAGAAAAATTCTCACATTTGAATCATCAGAGGAATCAGGCCTAGTATCAATCTGAAGCTACATGTAGTTTCAGAGGGACACTGTCTGTTAAGAGACTCATAATGGAAATTTGAACAAAGCTTGAATGAAGATCATGTTCTTGTTAAAACACATTGCAGCACCACAAGTTGGGAGGAAGGGAACTGTTAGCCATGCCATGATTACAAACGAATGACCATAGCCACAAAGCTACTCTCCTGCTATTCCTTGTTTAGCAACCTGTCCTAACAGAAGAGAACTTCAAGCCTGTTTAATGTTGCTTGCTGTTTAATTTTTATTTAGGTTTAAATTACAGAACCAGAGGGCAAAAAGAGACTTCAAGAAATCCCCCAGTGAACTCCATTGGCCCCAAATGGCCCATATTTCTGAGATAATCAGTCTGTGGTGTGGGCAACAACAGAGGTTTTGATACCACTTTTTTCAGGGTTATTTGCTATGTTCATTTAGCTGGTTAACCGGTTTCACCTCTTTTCCTCCTTTGTCATTAGTTGCTATATTAGGGGTGTTGTTTGTTTGTTTGTTTTCCTTCATTGACGCTGTGCTGATTTTACCCCTCTCGCTTTGACTGTGGGAATCTGTCTCAGATAAATATAATGATTGCCCTATGAGTATTCTTGCAATTATTAGACCAGATTCATTATTAGATGTTAGCAGGGAAACAGCTAAATGGTTCCTAACTGCTAAACTATAAATATGTATAATCTATAGGCAAGACACACACTGCCATCAAAGATTTTTTAATTATTTGGTCCCCTTGCAAAAGAGTATGTTTTAAAGTTTGAGATGATGTCAAAATGGACAGGCTGAAGCTCAGTGTACCTGAAATTAGTGACTGGATTGGATACAGAGACTAACAAGCTACTATACTTGAAATCATGAATGAATATTTTCCAATATTTCTTCCATGACTCAGGCCTTTCATTTGGTAGAAGAAGTAGATTGGGGAATATAGTCACTAAAAAAAAAGCTGAGTAGAGGCAAGTTAAGGATGTTGTCATGTTTCATTCAAAAACTTTTCAGATATGGCCATATTGTGCAAATAGAGGTTACTTGTGTCTACAATGAATAATTCCAAGTGTCAGCAGAAAGAAGGGAAATAATTCTGCATTCATTCTCATCAAGTTTTGTCCTTTCTTAATGTTATAAGGATGTCAAGAAAGTTAGAAATTCTAGTTTTATAAGTTTGTCTGTTAATAATTTATTTCTTCTTCTTTGTAAAAAGGAAGAGAAAGAAGAATATATCAAATTGGCAGCAGTATCATTGTATTTTACCATTGTATTAGATTTCGATAGCTTTATTTCCAAATGTGAGACTAGTTAACTGCTCCTTCTAGTCTACTTTCAATCCCACTTCATGTAGGTCTCGCAAGAGCTGGGTCCTCTTTCCATATTGCCTCAGTCTGTAATTGTTAGTAATAAAGGTATTTACATTTGTTAGGAGAGATTTCTTTTGGGGTTTCCCTTTATTTATACATCTAACAGAAATCTCATTCTCACATATTCTTAATTATGCTATATGTCAAGCTTGTAACACAGAACTGATTTCAAAGTGAAATTCAAGCACTATTTAATAAAACCGCAATAGACCACAAAATTGCACAAAATTGTTGATGGTAGAAGAAATCTTTTTAGACCATTTAGCTCACCCTCCCTGCTCAAGCAAGACAATCTAGAATAGGTTGCCCAGGTTTTTCATATGCCCAAGAATGGAGATTTCACAGTGTTGCTTTGACAGACTGTTCCAGTGTTTGAACACCCAACAGTAAAAAAAGTGTTTGTTTACATTCAGAAAGAATTTCATGTGTTTCGGCTTGTGTGAGAAGGGTCTGTCTTCTTCCTCTTCATATATAGTGTGCTAACTAAAGGTAGGATCCCTCTCGGCTAAGTCAAATGTCCAAAAGAAAGGGATATAACCTATTTCTCTCAGTGTGATCTCATGCTAGAACTGGGGTCTAAGCATTATGATCATGATGACCATTTTTATTGACTATCAGAGTCTATGACAGTAAGTGAAGATAATAAATTTCTTCTCATTGTCTTTGCTTGTATTTTGCATGATGATGACCTCCTATATATCTCTACAGGATATATATAGAGTATTTGCAACTCTTTGCTAACTTCAGTTAACACAATGGATTGGTTACAAAGAGTTGGTAACACCTCCTTCAAGCTGCAGTGGTTAGCTAAGATTCAGCAAATTAAATGCATGCACTGTTGCACTTTGGTACTCCCTCAGTGATAGTTCAAAGCAATTCCAGCACAAATAATTGAATATTTAAAGTAAAATGACAAATATTGTGAGTATAGGAACTGACCTTCTGGAAACAGAATGAAAGGTAACCAGCTATTATCTGTATCAGTCTTCATATCCAAGATAACAATTCACTTATTATTCACAGCTGAAAATATATGGATTACATTTATTTGAACGGTGGCTTCCATCTACATGTAGCTCTAACATATTGTATGTAGGTCATCTAATGGGATTGTCTGGTTCTTACATTTTTTTCAAGAAAGGGAAAAGTGCCACTTTGCTGAAATATAATCAGCTCATGAGAAGGGTTAAAAATATCTGCAGAGCTTAGTAGAAAAGATGAATAATGGCTATCTTTTCATATGGGCTTGAATGAATGGGCTTCAATGAACAGTTTCAAGACCAACAGTTAGCAGTACATAAGTTGTATAAAGATAAAATCAAGCTGTGAGCAGAATGTTACATGAGCCAAAAATAGGTCACATTTGAATCTTTTCTAAAGACCTTATCAAAGTTACTCATTTCCAAGGATGTTGAAAAATTATTTGCAATATGTGCAGCTTGCTATAGTCAAACAGTGTTGATTTCTAGTGGTGTGTAGCACGCAATATTGTAAACTCCTTGAAGAAAGATAGCAGTAGAATTCTAAAATGATGTTAAAAACTCAATTTATATTATATGGTATTAAATGTTTCAAGACTTTTCGGGAAATATCTGTGAAGAAAGAGTAGTTTCTGAAAGCTGGCTGTGCAGCCCAAGTACTAACAGACAAAGGAAGCATGCTGCACAAAGTGTTAGGTGGATTTTCCATTTAGTCACTTTTTGTAGCCAAAATTCATTTGAGGGACAGCACAAGCTTCCTCTCTGTCTGGACAGTAATGGCAGACTATAATTACGTTGCACGTGCTGTTTCCTAGTTGTCATTGTCAGATGGAAGCGACAAAAGACAACACAGTACCACTGGGACTTTTTTTTATTGGTGTTGTTTTTCCTGAACAGGAGATGAGTATGAGCTGCGGCATGGTTCTAAGAAAAAAGAGCAGGCATTGTGGAAAATCTGAAATCCTTGGGGCTTGTCCTGGGCCCAGCTAAGATCAGACTTGAGGATTAGAGAAGTGGGGGCACACAGTGTGCATGGTCCTGCAGACCTGTGTAGAGCTGCAGACATCTTTTTCTTCACCCACAGCTCTTTCCTGGTGGTTCTGAGGGATTTTTATTTTGCCCAGTGATACTGCAGTAAATGGGCCATATTAGTTTAAGAGAGCTTAATCAATCAGTGTTCACAGATACAAAATCTATTTCCTGTGTTTGTAAAATTCATGGCAACTCATTCATTTGAATAATGCCATTTGCTGATCAGGTATTCTCCAAGATGAATAGTGATGACATAAAGCTTCAGTGTTCCTAGGCTGTGATTAATCTTATTTCACTCTTAGAAGCAGTGTCTTTCTGACTTTTCGGCTCTGACAGCAGAAAGGTGTGGATCATCCTTCACATTAAATAGCTTGGGTCTGATTTTGTGTTTCTGTTTTTAAGAAGCCAACTTCCAGTGCAACAATGTGCCTGGCTCTCAGCATCCTCTGGTAGACGGGTGGCCTTGGATGCAACAGCCTAGTCTTTAGATCCTCATTTTTCTACCAAACTCAGAAAAACTTTCCTGATTGCTGTTTCAAGAATTACCTCATCCAGTAAAACAAAACTTAATTTACATCTACAAGTACCTGATTACTGGGAGAATAGTCTGGTTTAGACACACTGGGTGGAGTATTGACAGTGTTAAAGCTTTTACATTGGATTTGTAACCTTGTCTCGTGTCGACCTTTGAGATAAAAGTGACCCTTCAAAACTTACTTTGGAGAGCTGTAAATGATTAATTCAGCAAACATAGCTAAATGTTGTCTTCAGAGGACACACCTGAATGAGTATACAACATATTGACTAAATGAAAAGTAGATGGAAGGTTGCAGTGCTGTGGAATTAAGTAGGACAATAGTTTTCATGATATAGAATCATAGAATCATTAAGGTTGAAAAAAACCTCCAAGATCATTGAATCCTACCTTTGACCAAACACCAACATGCCAACTAAACCACAGCACTAAGTGCCACATCCAGTTGTTTCCAATGCTTAACCACCCTTTCAGTGAAAAAATGCTTCCTGGTGTCCAACCTGAACCTCCCCTGGCATAGCTTGAGGCCATTTCCTATTGTCCTGTCATGAGTTGCCTGGGAGAAGAGGCTGACCCCCACCCTGATACAACCTCCTTTTCAGGTAGCTGTAGAGAGCAGTAAGGTGCCCCTTGAGCCTCCTTTTCTCCAGGCTGAATAACCCCACATGCCTCCCATCCACAAATGTCAGAAGACTGGATGATAAACAAATTTAAAACATAGATTAGGTTCCTAACATAAGATTTCTAACAAAAATGCATAATCTTTCAGATAAAGATCTTGACTGTGGTTCTAACTCATGACATGAATGCTGATAGAGATGGCAAGTAAGGTTATTATGAGTCACACTCTACAGGGATTTTATTCATAAGCCTTGAGGAAACAAGCGTGAGAGCAGCAGCTCTATCATACTTTGAAATGTTCCTAGGTTGATTTAGATTTGCTGTCTTAGGTGGTGGTGAGGACACTGTTCTTACAATTGCTTCCATACAGAGCAGTTTATGATCCCTTGGGATTTTCACTGCCTCTCCTGCAGAGAAAAAGAGACAAACCACATTTCTCTGCTTCTTTTAAAACACATGGATCTGAGACTGAGACATTTGGCTGTCCACGGAGAGGTAGCACTGCTTACAGCATGCTTACTCTTTGAATTTTTATGGGAAAGCTAATTTGGGATGTAACTTTTCTTTTTAACACTATCCAGAAATTCGTTTAAGGTATGAATGTACTTTCTTTTCTCATTCATTTCCAAAAGAGCATGGACTACCCTGGGAAGATTGTCAACTGCCAAAACTAAAATTGCAACCAGAGTATCAGAAAAATCTTTTTCATAATTAAATGTAGAGAGCACTCATCATGTCACGTATATCAGAATGAGTTGTTAAAGCTCAGAGAAAGGCCTAATAAACAGTAGCATGCTCACTGTGGTGTTATGAAGAACAAACAATTTACATGCTTTAAATGCATCCAGGCTAGGAACTGAGCTGAACACAGATGAGGCTGAAAGTTGAATGGTTAGGCAAGAGGCAGCAATCCAACTCTAGCAGCTGGATTAAAAGACCAACACGTTTTGTTTCTTGGTCATCCAAAGTTCATCTTGCAATTCACTGATGTAGCCACTGCCGGGAGGGATTTCTTCCATAGGAGCTGGAGGGGGTTTTCTATTGTGGTGGGTTCCCAGGGACAGCTGCAGGGCAGCCACCTGCTCTCCAGGAACATGCTCTGCCCTTGCTGAGTGAGGCAATCCATCAATACATATTCCTTCTGCATAATAAAATGTAAGTGTGTGGAGAAAGAGCAATTTCATTAAAGTCCACAGATGACATTATTCACTCTACTAACAAGCACAGGTCATTTCACCTGTGAGAAGATAATGTCTCTAAATCAAACATCCTGTATGTCCCCTAAGTGTTTTCATCATTTCATAATGGGATCTCAAACTGTTCTGAAGAATCTCTCATAACCAAACACTTGTGCCAGCTGGATGTTCCCCCTAAGGGGAATGGAGTGCTTGCACTGGAGATCCTGCTCCAGTCATCACAATAATGTGGAGACCAGTTTGGGCTGTAACATCTGTGAGTTAAACTCTTCTCCCTGTCAGAAAGCAGAGCTGGATTAGGTGAGTAAATCCCCACCTCCACTTTCATCTCCTTGTGAACATTTAGATAACTCCAGTAATTACCCAATATAAACCGCAACTCATAGCTGCCAAAAATTCCTGAAGACAAGAAGTGAATGTGCAGAGCAAGCATATGGGACCGAAGAGAATTACATCCCAAGCAGGGAGAAGAACCTGTGCGTGTGAGGCCATGGTTTAAAGCAGGCATAAAATACAGACCATAGTTAAAAGGAATTTTTTTTTCTCATCCTTTCTTCCTTGGTTTCCCAAGGCCCTAGATTTATGTTTGTGCTGTATCCCTTGTGCTGCAACTAGTGTTGTAAGGACATCCGGACTGGTGGATGTGAGGAAAAGGATTCAGCTGATTAAAAAAAAGGGTCCTTTTTGACACATTAGCTGTTAGGTCTCTAAAAGAGAAAATTTTCAATTGTTAAGTGAGAGAGGAATAAATCCACATTCCAACTTTCAAACTAAAATCCATCTGGGATGTTCTTCCTTTCCTGACTGCATACCCTGACTTCTAGCTACAGTGCAGTGCTGCAATATTCCCTACTGCAATGTAATGTTTTGTTTCATCTTAAATAGTGTTCAACATAAAATAAATGTCCTGGATGGCTAAATGAAAGGACAGTGCAAGTGCAAAAAAGATCTAATACCTTGTGTCTTGTGCTAAGATTCTGGTCTCTTTAACTATGGCATCAGTTCTGAAAAAAAAACCAAACCAACCTTGCATCCTCTCTTCTCTGAGGAGTGAATACTGGGATAATGCCATTTTGCAGTTCATAGGTGTGTCTTAATCAAAAGACTACAAGCACGATGTGTCTTCCCAACAAGGGCAAAATGAAATACAGGCCTGCAATGCTTAGGGTGCGCAGTCTAGTTCTTTATGACACTGCCAAAGGCATTTGATAAACCCAACCTCAATTACTGAGCTCTATCTGATCATAACTCTGTAGACATTCCAATGTACTTACAGAACCTGTATTGTGGTTCAATACCTCTCAGGAAACTTACAAAGCTAGTAATTCTGAGAGAAAATTTAAATATCTCCAACTACATCTTTATTGGCAACCCACACTACTTACAAGGGTTGTTAGCCACTAAAAACATATAAAAATGTCTAGAAGACAGTAGAATGTTTTCTGTTATCCTAATTTCTCAAATTTGGCTTCCCTTTGAGGAACAGCTGTACTTTCTAGCACTTCTTGTCTATTCTATTCTATTCTATTCTATTCTATTCTATTCTATTCTATTCTATTCTATTCTATTCTATTCTACTCTACTCTACTCTACTCTACTCTACTCTATTCTAATTTAGTATTTCTATTTCTACTATTCTTTTTCATAGAGTTAATGAAGTGGCCCTTCAACCCTGTCGGTTACTGAACTAGATTTTGAGATCTGACATGAGGAAAGGGGACCTTCACTGAGCATTTAGTTGCTGGGCAAAAAGTCATGGCGGATTTGGGATTGGTATTTGGGCAGCTATGACGATTGATGTTGCCATTCTCTAGTGAAATCATTTAAAGCAACAGAACAAAATTAGATTTATTCAACCTAAAAATGAAGTCCATGTTTTAGTAGTGAAAATTATTAAATATTTGCAGAGATTTTCTCAGTAGTTTTAAGGATTTTTTATCACTTATGTTTCAAAATTTACACTTCAAACAAATGCTTAATACAAGAATTGCAAAGTGGTATTCTGTGGCCTGTGTCACCTATGACTGTGATGACTGCTGTCCCTTATTGTTTTCATAACTAGGAGTTAGTACTGTCCAGGCCAAGGAAGATCTGCATGGGCTATCTCAATCTTTGTGGCCTTTGGGATCCATTTTTAATTTTTCTAGTAGGAAAGGGAGAGGAAGAAATGGTATCCACTCCCTTTACTTACACAGACCATTCAGTGTGTATGTTCCTCCTTCCCCAGCTACACTGGCTTTCCTGGACCCCTCTCCCATTGTCACGTATTCCCAAACCTGTGTCCACTTTACTGCCTGTTTGGTTGTCTGAGGTTGTGTACATGTGAAATGATCTGGATTAAAGGCCCTCATAAAATGGATAGAGATGGGAATTGGTGGCTGGAGGCCAGGGAGAATTAGAGTTATTATTGTGCTTTCGGCTACCAAAAAATGGTGTTGAATGGTACCTGTGTGTTTGCTCACCCTGCCCTGTGCTAAGCAAGTCATCTGTGGCAAGAGATTTTCTGAGCTAAAGAGGTGATGAACAATGAATTTGAGCAGTGTTATGGAGCAAGCAAATTTGGAAAGAGAATCTAGGTGGGTGGGGTATAGGTGTGCACAGACTAATTATGAAGAATTCTAATGTAAAATAAGTAATTGCCTGGAAAGATTTCAGGAGAAAAAGAAGAAAAATATTTCTACAGCTCACAAGGTACAAAAAAGACTGGGTTTTATTTTTTTATTTTTAGTAGAAGAAAAAGATCAGAAAAAATTTAAAACAGTGACTTTTCAAACTCCTGAAACTTCTTCAGATGAGTTATATTCCACCAGCATTTCAGTCAAACTTAAATCTTCTAATCCTTTCCCTCTGACAAAATCTCAGAAAGTGTCTCTACTTAGTGGTTTTAAAACTTCTGGTGTTAAGTCAAATGCTATATATTTGCATAGAAATGCAGTTACAAAACAAATGCAAATGAATTCAGGGCTTTACAAAGTCTAGCATCAGGCCTCTCTCAGTGTCTGACACGACTCAAAAGTTTTAGGAAGATAATCGCTTGCTGCCCTGAACAAGAAAAACACCTTTTTCATATAAATAGAACTGGTGTTTTCTTTCTGTAAGTAATATCCTAAGTATACAGCCTCCTTTAACCATGGTGTTATTAAATCTGGGATTGGTGTCATAAACACTTGATAGGACTATTAATTTTATGAGGTACCTTTAAACTATTTCGGACTAGCATTTTAAGGATCTTTTTTTTAAGTATTGACATAACACGGAAATATTAAGGCACAAGTTTGTGTTATACTGATTGTTTCCTTTGGTAACTTTTGATGTGCAGCATTTTTCTCACACAGTTTTTATATATAAAAAAGGCATACCTCCTGATGGTGCAGGGCAAACACTGAGTGGAACAATTCTGATTCTGCTCCCTGGCATGGGTTTGTGGTAGGTGGAAAAGAAGTAGACGATTTTAAAGGATTTTATAATGATTCCAGACTTTGTGGCTGGTCTACTCTGAAGTTGTTCACAGAGCACAGCAACATGGATAGACATGAACACTCTAATTAAGGGATGAGTTCTAATGCATCCTTAAAGTTCTGGTTCTCAGACGGCAAATGTGAATGCTGGATCTTTTAATAAAAGGTCAGCTTTCTTTGGGAAATTTTATATAATTTTAAATCCTAAGAAACTAGACTAATGTGGTACTTACATGCTTTCTTGTGTAATTTAAAATTTGACCACTCTTTAAGAGGCAATTTTATTGATTTTTTTAATAATGACAGCACCTTCTCAAAGCATAGTAAGGAGATTTCCACCTTATTTAAATAGGAACAAAATGCATGGAGCCTACAGCTCTGGTTTTCCCCATTTATTTGCGCAACTGATTTTTAGTCCACTTCTAAGGAAAGAAATATTTCTGAAAATGTTGTAACCCAATTAAAAAACCCTTAAAAGAACCTGTTATAAACCAATTGTTTTGGAGCAACAAATGATGGAAATGGGTGTTATGGTGGGTGAAATGAATAAAACTTGAAAAACATGCAGTTATTAGAGCTTGTGCTGTTTTTTTAAGTTGTCCTTGAACTTTGTTCTGCAGATGAACTTCATTTACAAGAGTGAAATAAAACCTTTCTTGGATATGTGATGGTGGAAGCATCTGTCATTCATTACACACCTGAACAAGTAACTCCTAAGCTATTCCTTACACACCTATTTCCCAAGCACTGGTAAGAAATTAAATTTAGAGATAGGCACTAGTGAACCAAAATTTTGGTAAATGATTGAGAGAGCAATTCCCTACTTCAATATATAATGTGGTGTTCTGTAAACTCATCTTCTCTTAGGTGCAAATGAATTCCCTAATATTACGTTCCAGTTATGTAACTCATAGATAGATCTGCATTTGCGAGGTGACAAGAATATGGACTTTTACATCTCCTCTTCGGCTTCTCAGAATGTAAATCTTTAAATCATCTTTATATGCACTGGCTATGCGCCAGTGTCAGATTGGTCCTCTGAATGTGTATGAAAATTTCAGTCCTTCCTTTCTGTGAGTTTAAGAAGCTTATATCGTTCCTTCTGTGACAGCTAAATGAAGTTTTGGTGTCAGGCATCTTATATAAAATTTTGCTTCACTTCTGAATTTGACCTCATAAGATTCCTCAACAATGTTGAAAACAATAATGCAGCAAAGAGATGAAAAAAAAAAAAAAAAAAGGAAGAAGTCTTATTTTGCTTTTTTCACCTATAAAAATTCCAGTGCCATTGAAACTTCTTGAATGAGGAGAAATGGCTTTGGTAGGCATTTCACTTTTTTTTTTACTTAATAAAATTGGCATCTAAACATCCTACTTGAATATGCACAATTAAAGTAATTATACCATCAGATATTTCTCCCATTATTTTGTCTGCTTAAATCATCTGGTAGTACTATGTGCAGCAGCAATTTGTTATTAAAAATAATTTTAAATGTCTTTCTTATAAAAAATATTAATTGATGTTCATCCTGTTCTCTTTTCAGTTCCCTACAACTTTCTCCAGCAGTAGCTGTAATAATTTTCTGGGCAGTCACTGCGCCACCAGTGCTTTAAAAGGTAAAATATTCGACCTGTAAAGTACACTATTTATTAAGCCATGGAAGAAGTTGCAAAATCAAACGTACCATTAGCAGCTTGTCAAAGCTTGCCTTTTTTCACATTTGTTAAAGGAAGATTTTTTTAAATGATGTTGTACAATCTCCCTCTGCCAGTCCTCACTCAGCACCCCTGCCCAGGGCCTGGCTTCTCCAGACGTGTCTCAGCTGATCCTGTTCTGTCCAGGAGTACGGGGTTAAGAGAGTAAGGTACTGAAGCTGCCCTGATGTGCACCTGATTGCCACTGATCTGCACACTTAGTTGTCTCAGGCATAACATAAATACCTCCCCCTCGCCGAGAAATAGTTCTTAATTGGAAAGGAATTTTTATGCTCAAGTTCTGCAACACATTTTATTACTAGCACTGAAAGCTGCTCAGGAACATTAGCAATTGCAGGCGCACCAGGTAACAAAGCTAATGCTTGCTTTAAAAAGTACAGGAAATTCAGGAAAACCAGACCAATCCTTACTAAATTAGGCTTTAACTTTTGTAGATTTTATTGTCCATATACCTGATAGATTCAGAGGTTAAGTAATAACATATGGGCTTAGGCAAACACACAGATGTGCATAAAAATATGTTCTTGAGGAAAGCACATTAAAAGGATTTGGTTCCATTTTCACAGCTGTAATTTATAGACTACTCAGGGTATTTTTAATGGGTTGTATCAGACATCATCGGGTTGCTATATGTGGTTGAATTCAGGTCTCAGTTTCACCAGAAGAACTATTACCAAAGCTGTCTGGTTTTCATTCTCCAGAACATGAGAATTAAAGGTACAGTGGCAGTCCTTATCAATACTGCCAAAATGTTGAAAAATTGAGATTACTTGAGAAAAAGGAGGGGAAGGCACATATTTTCTGCAAACTTGTTTGCATTTTATGTCTGCATTTCTCCTCTTTTTGAGCTGCACTCCTCCATAACCCAGTTTCTACTACCAATCTCTCCTAAAGAAGTCTTTGGATCAGATTTCCATATTTTTACAGAAAGTGAATGGTACCTACTCCTTGGGTAACCTAATTGAAATCCAGCAATCGTGACATGTTTCTCTTTTGAGTTGCAAATGCGCATTTAGCAGTTAGGCAAAGACAGTCATTTGGGGCCCTGTTTGAATTAACTCCCCAAAGCAGAGCTCTCTTTAAGCTCAAAGTGTTTTGTTATTCACTGATTTTCGCTCCCTAAAAGGACTTACAAAGTACAGAGACACTATGAATCTCTGTCACGGAGCATGCAGGGAGCTGAAAACAAGCTGAAAGTGCATTGCGTTAAAGCATTTCAGGCATGACCTTTAACAAACAAACCTGCTCCACTTGTTCACCTCAGCATTTCCTGACTTGGCTTAGTGATGTCCAGACGGCATCTCCGAGGCAAAGCACAGGTCCTACCCCCACCACTGCCTTTTCCGTGTGGAAGGTCTCCAGGCTGCCCACCGTGAGGTACTTGGTGTGTCAGCCTGGATGAAGGGAGACGATCCCAGTGAAATGCTGAGGGAAGTAGCCACGTCACTAACTAGATAGGAAGTTAAAGATATATGGGTTCCCGTAATGATGGTGATAATAATTAAGCTATGTTATTTTGGTACCAATTTTTCCACAAGGAGAGCCGTTAATTAGGCTAAAGTTTTCTCATGTCTCTAGACCTTTACTTTTCTCCCCAGGCGAGAAATCTCATTGTCATTGCTGACCCTGAACTTCTTCTTGCACCAGCATCTCCCTCAGGTTTATCACTATGGTTGGACTCTTGCCAGAAATTGCCCTCACCCTGACCTTGTCTTTGATGAAATACTTGTTTATGCCTTACTCAATTCTCCACTCAGCTAATGCAATCCCCTTCTTTAAATTCTCTCCTGAATGGTCTCCTTGAGTTGTCTGGATTTAATTCAGTGTTACCAGGAGAGCACAAGATGCATACTCCTGTTGTAACAAGCTTATTTGGTGTGGGATAAAGAGTGGCAAGCTGAGGATATAAGCTTCCGGTTTTTTTTCCCCCCCTCTCTAACACGCTCTCTTGTTTCTGCTGTCAGAGCCCTGTTCGGACAGATTGTTGTTGAACGTGCCTGGGGTGGCAGGGACCCAGCCAGAGGCAGGAGCTGAGGCTCGGCTGCTGCAGGAGGAGGAAGGCAGGTGGGCAGGCTGGCTTAGCAACAGCCTGCCATCAAAGGGCAGGGCGTGCTGGTGGCTGCTGGCACCGAGGGGCTGTCAGCTTGCACAGCTAATTCAGAGACCTTCAAGCTCAATGCTTAACACTCTCTGGAGGGGAGAAGGGATCTGCAAGAGGAGCCTGTCCTGGGGAGCTTTTGGCTGTGGAGTCATAGTAAGAGAGAGGAAAGGGTGAAGGGGGAGGATCTGGAGTAACTGGGTATTTACACTGAAAGCTTTCTGGGACGGTTAAGAGACAGTATGTTACTCATAGCAGTGTGCTTTTGAGGATGTTAGGTCTTTCCTTTAACATAAAAAGATTGCGATCACTTTTACATTTAATTAGCTTACATGAATAAGTCCAGCTCTGGGGTGGGAGAGAGGAAGGGAAATAGTTATTGAGGTGGAAGGGAAGGACTAACCAGGAATGAGTTCAGAAAAATGAGGGGAAAGTTTAAAGACATGAAGGATGTGTAAAGGGTGATTCTGGGGCAATGTATGTGGAATTCAGTAGCTATGAGAGCTAAGAAGGAAGGGCCAGTGGAATGAAAACATTTTTTCAGAAGGGAAATAAAAGAAAGCCAGAGACTTGAGGGCTTCTGTCCCAGAAGAGACTGATTCTCTGCAGTAGTAATCATCTCTAATTGGAGAAATATCTAATCTAACTTCTGTTCCATCCACAATTAGTTTGGAGGTCCCTGTAAAATATTTCCTTTGTTCTTGTTATTTAGCTACAATAAGAGACTACCAGTTAAAAGGGTCTTGCAATGGGAATAAATTCACTTGGTGCTTTTTCAAGACTCCTTTATATGACAAGATTGTTTCAGGGATCAAGCCTAAATTAAAATATTCCTAGCAATGCTAAAAGAGAGAAAATGCAGCTCCTTTATTACTCAGCTGTCCTATTGACTCCAGTGTGCTCTACCCAGCCCATTCTTTGATTCCTCTATCAGTACCCCATTTCTGTTTTAATCCAGTCTACTACTTCTTGAGCTGAACTTTTCCAGAAGGAGACTAGACAAGATCAATATCTGAACATCTTGTCTTGACTTTAGGGTTCAACAAAAATCTACATTCAAACAGTTGCATTTTATAGAATTAGATCACAGTTCCTAAACATCTGTCATTGTGGGCTATGTTTAGATCTACTTGCTTGATGTTTTAGTACCAGAAAGGTACTTGTTCAGATATTTTTCTTATTTCAGTTTACAAAGAAAATTATGAGAACTGTTTGGGAACAGTCATTCATTTTCTTTATGTAACTTAAAGCTTCTTCAGAATGATCCCAGTGGCTACAATGACTGCTGTTGTAAAATCATGTCTCAGAGGGGCCCCACAATACTAATAATTGGGGGATATCTTGTTAGTGCTCTTTTTTTCCGTAATAAAATTTAAGTTACAATTTTATTTATAGTATAAAAATATCTAAATAATAAAAGCCACCAATGAAGCTATTATAAATTACTCTTCTTAACTGTGTTGCCAGAAATTACAAGATCCTTCCGTTTCTTCTGTTGCCTAATGGAGGACAGTTTCCACGATCTGTAAGTCAAGATCTTTTTAGAAAAAAAATTTCATAATTGAAGTTTTCCTCCTGTAACATCAAAGTAGTTGAAGAAGCTTTTAAAATGTATAAATGAATTGTACTGCTTTGAGTCTTCAAATCCAAGATATATCTCAAAACATCTGGGCTCTTTCATTCATTCTAATCCACAAAAGTAAAAATAATATGGCTTCCTCCTACTGAATAGAGGGATGCTCTTATAAATAATAACAACCTTACAATAGGCATTCAGCATCATCTTGGCGTAAATTGTTTTAGGTTTGAAGAATCTTATTGCCCAAAGTCTGTCCTGGACTTGCTTAGTGATTTTCACCAAGTTACATGACATTTATGTGCCTGTTTTTTCACTGTAAAAATGCATCTGCTGTGAAGTATTTTGAAGCCTAAGGCCATGAACTTCACATGTTACTAGAATATAACCATTCTTATTTGAAGAAAATTTTTAATGCTACAGAGTTATACCGAGTGAATTATTCTCACTGATAAATAGCGAAAATTATCCCTAATGCTTGGAATCAATTCTTTTATATGTGGACATTAGAACACCTGAAAAAATATAGATCAGAAATCCATCCTAATTATAGCTGTAAAAATCCACAAACAAACCCAGGTTCAGAACACAGCTTAATATGTTTCTATAATCAAGTTTCAGTTAATTGCTGGAACTTCATCAGAGATGTGATCAGATAGAAAAAATATATTGAAATATATAAAAATTGCTATTTGTAATAAACTAGAAATGCATGGATACCATATCCAATGAATACCTTAACCTCATTTCTGTTTTGTCCACTGAAATAATAACCCAACTAAACAGCTTTGATATAACTTTTTTGTCTTTTGAAAAATTAGGATCTTACTCTGGATTTGACATTGAAATCCAGAGCAATTTTGCTTTGGCTTTAAATGTAGACCAAATTGAATAATTTAAAACTTTAAATTATATTTAAGGAGTGCATTGCCGCCACCTATTTTCTTTAATCTATCCCATCCAATCTAATGCTTAAGAAACCACCCTATTGCAATCCTGCACTGAAAACAAATAGGGAAGTATGTAAATTAATTCATTTAATAAAGTTTTGTCCAGTTCTTTGTTGTTTTGGTTTTTTTTTACTTGTTAAGTGCCCTGTATTTTACCTTGGTTTAAATATTGTACAAACATCATTTGACCTTTTTATTACCATCTCATGGAAGCCTATATGAAAATGTATGTACACAATGCTAGACATATGCATCAAGTGGAATTTTGGCTAGCAAGACTTTTAAATTTAAAAACATGAAAATGGAAAGTAAAAAATGCTTTTAAAAAGCATTAAAATATACTAGGTAGGCATATAAATGCATGAAATTTTAGATATTCCACTTTCCAACTCAACTTCTACTGAATTGTAGCAACATCCACTAAACCAAATATTTTTTCTATAGCAGTTCCTTGAAAAGCTGAAATTTTGTGCCACAAAATGCCAAGAAACACTTTAGGTTTGCAGAGTCAAGTTTTTCAGGTCAGTGTCCTACTCAGTCTAAGCTTGTCAGGTGTGATGATGCCTGATGTGGCAAATGGGCTTTTCCAACAGCGAAAAATATAGGAACAGTGTGCTTTCCCCCAGACTGAGATTGCAAGAGGAGTGATCATGACCGTGGCATTGTTTGCCTGGTGCTCAGTGAGTGATTGGCATCCTTATTCTAGTGTGCATTGAATTTCTTCTCTAAGCTGATGGAATCAAGCTCCAGTCTCCCACAAAGGTACCCCACTTCCAGGACACAGAGTGTTGGATACTGTTGGGGTTTTTTTGTGGTTTGGTTTGTTTGCTTTGTTGGTTGTTTTTTGGGGTTTTTTTCTTTTTATTTTGAAGGAAAGGAAAACATACATTCAACTAGTCTTCAACTTCTCTTTAATGTTACTACGTGCTAAAATCCGTTCCCATTTCATACCAGAACTCCAAATTGACTCAAGTTCTTTAAGAGTAATATGAATGTTCATAAGTAAATGAAGGGGAATCTGAAATCATGTTGATATTTAAAGAAGGTAAGATTTGTCTCTTCTAAAATAATAATTATTTAAGTAAGTTCCTGTTGGTAACTGCAACAGAAACCATATTCTGCCCTTAATCATGTATTAGCAAACAAGTATTAACTAGCATAGTAATTTTTGATGTAAATAAAGCCATTCCCAGTAGATACCAAGGTACTCTGAATGTCGTTGGAGATACTCAAAGCTCAGCTGGATAAGGCACAAAGCAACATGATCTTGCTTTGAAGTTGGCCCTGCTTTAAAAAAGGGATTGGATCCTTCAGTCTCCAGAGGTGCCCTCCAAACTAAATTGTCCTGTATATTTATAACTGCTAGCTTGCCTTAAATCTATATTTGCTCATTCCACAGCCAGGTTTTACCCAGTGCCCATGGATTTATTCCTGATTGATCAGCACTTAAATCCAATAGTCTGACTCATGACATCAACTTCTCGGTGTGAATTTTAGCCTGCCCAATCTGTGAATTAAGCTAACGTTGTTTGGACGCAGAAAAGCAGTGTCTGCTCAGGATGGTAACTGATTGCTGTCCCCATGCTCAAAGCCCCATCTAACCTGGCCTGGAACACTGCCAGGGATGGGGCATCCACAACTTCTCTGGGCAACCTGTTCCAGTGCCTCACTACCCTCACAGTAAAGAATTTCTTCTGTATATCTAACTTAAATTTCCCCTCTTTCAGTTTGAACCTGTTACTCCTTGTCCTACCACTGCAGTTCCTGATGAAGAATCGCTCTTTTTCTTCTCTGTAGGTCCTCTTTAGATACTGGAAAGTTGCTATGAGGTTTTCTTTTCCAGCCCCACTTCCCCAGGCTGCCTTCAATAGTGGAGGTGTTCCAGTCCCCTTACCAACTTCATGATCCTGCTCTGGACTTGCTCCAAGTGTTCTATGTCCTTTTTATGTTGGGGGCACCAGAGCAGGATGCAGTACTGCAGATGGGGTCTCATGAGAGCAGAGTAGAAGGGGAGAATCACCTCTCTAAATTGGCTCAGTGCAGGAGGAAGGATAATGAGGGTTCAAGGTCCTCATTTCCTGTTTCCATGACCAAGGTTGTATCTTGACATGCAAGACCTGTAGAATAAAACTTCTCAAGGTGCCATGCGGTAAGAGATTGAAAGAGCAACTGTAGGACATGCAAAAGACTTATTTGAGGCAGTCCCCTATTTTACTGACTTTTTCCAGACTAGTTGTCTAACCATCCTTGAAAAGGGTAGGTTTATTTATTCCTTCCTTCTGAGGAACAGTTTCAGGATTTACACCAACACACAGGGTTGTAATGTCTATTTTCAAAGGATTTTTTAGGTGGAGTCATACTGTGAAATCACTCTCTTAATTACCAGATAAGCTCTATCTAGGAACATGTCCTTACCTGTATTAGAGTATCAATTTTCAAAGAAGTGATAATGAGAAAGTACTCCAAGAAAATGCTTTCTTGGAAACTTCCTCTGTATAATTCTACAAATTTCTCCAAATTGCCCCAGATTACAGATATACTGAGGAAAGGCTGCACAAACTGACTCTTGAAAAGAGTAAAAAAAAGCCCTGAAAACACCACCACCCCAAAACCAGCCATAAAATCTTTCCACAGAAACTCTGCTGGAAAATAAAGCTCTGCCATCATATTTTATTCTACCACTTCATCTAACACTGAAATCTTAGTGTTACATCTTTCCCATCTTTACTGTATATACACTCTAGTGCACATTGTATTAAAGAGGTGGGGCCGTGATACTGTCAGAAGCTTTTCTCTTCCGGTGATACAAAGTCCAAGTCTTTCAAGTCCTACACCCTGCAGACCTCAAATTAGTCTCAGATGGCTTGATGTACTCTAATACTGCACTTGTATGTTTGTGCAGGCTCAGTGAATTGGCTATTACTTATGCTTGGTTAAAATGTGGACAGAATTGACATGTTTAAAAAAGAATCTGTGATCTGAGCAGTTTTTGATGGGTGTTTTGCAGCCAGTGTTTGGTAAGTTCATCAGCAGGAAGATTGATTTTCTTTTTGACGATATAAGGGGGCTTTTGCATTTTGACTTTTTTTGTTGTTGTCTTAGCACCTCTGTTTTTGGTTCTTTTAGGCCCTGGGGGTTGGTAGTCTAGTTGTTTACTTACCTCTGGTCATTCTGAATGCCTATTCTTCCATTCTTCCTCTTATCTCTCAAGTGGTATCCTCTCCATCTGTTCAGTAAGAACTAACAATTTTCAACCTTATCTTTTAAGATCATCTTCAGAAGCAGTTTTGCAATTGTTTTCTGAAAAGGACTTGGCACTTAGAAAGTCCAGGTGCAAAACCACTTAACTGAGATTTCAGGGGAGAGCATAGAGAAATGAACAAAAGTATACTGTTGATTTTCTTTTTTCCTTGGTATTTTATTTTGGCTTTAATCCCCTCCACCTACAAAAAGGCAACGTATATTTATATTCACTTCAAGTAAAGTGCACGTCTGAATTTACTCCACAAATGTAAAGAGAACACTGTTAAAGGAGGCATAAATGATGTTTAATATTAGTATCTTTAAAAGTAGCAGATGTAGTTTACAATAAATATATAATAAAGATGAATTAACATAGTTATTTTTCCCATTTTCAAATGGAAGTCTGAAACTGGATTAACTCTTGTGGGATGGACTATTTATTTGGTTTTCTGAGTATACTTTCAGGCAGAGAGCCCACCAACATAGACTGGGTTTGCTCTGCAAAGTTATTAATATAAAGTTATTAATATACTGTAATTAACATACAACATAATCAATCATCTGGCATATTGCTGAGTGTCTTACATATTTTGACTTGTCTGAAGGAAAGAGATTGTAACAGTAAAGAACACTGTTATCCAGATAACCATCTTTCCTCTGATGGGTGCCATAAATTAGAGAAAACAGGAGAAACAAGGGCTGATCAAAATTCCCCATAAATTTATGAGAATTATGGCATTTCCAAGTATGTCTCTATCTTGAATTGGTATGAAGAAAATCTAAAATTGCCTTCTAAAGGAGTTATATGTCAGTTTAGATAAACTTCCAAAACAGTTTCTCACCAAAATCCCATAAAGAAGTGAAAATAGGGAAGGTATTCATATCCATAAAAATGATTAAATAGAGGAAATTCAGAGTAGAAATATATGGCTGGTTTTAAGTGGAATGAGGCCACTACTGAAGTTCCACAGAGATCTCTGCTTAGGCCTGTGTTGTTCAAGAAAACAATTAAAGAAAGGGGGTGGATGCTCATGGGAAAAAAAAATCCTGTACTTTTGCAAAGTGGTGGTCTCTAAGCTATTACTAAAGAATTAAATCCTAGGCCTAAAGAGGAAATGTCATAAGAACATGATCCTGCTCCAAAAGTCAAATTGAACATTGCATTCTACTTGGGAAAGTGAGGACAGCAGAAGAACCATTACACTGCTTTTTGAATCCATCTGGAGCTCTGAATGTGACAGCAAGAGAGAAGGCAGCAGCTGACCACAAGGACTCCCACACCCTCCCAGCCACCTGACATTCTTCAGAGAACTAATTTGTCTTCAGCCACTGACATTTGTAAACAACTCGTGACATTCAGGAGAACAATCACAAGAGTTAAAACCTTGGCTTTCTTCATTCAGGCAATTGAGTGAAGATCCATACTGATTGGGGCAAAGTCAGACTGAGAAGTAAACAAGCAAACAAGGATAGAGAGGGCCTGCAGAGAGACCTCAACAAACCAGAGATGGGCAATCACCAACCCTATGAAGTTTCACAAAGTCAAGTGCCTGATTCTGCACCCGGGACAGGGCATGGAATGGAGTTTAGGGTAATAACTTGGGTAGGAGAAAACTTGAATGCAGAAGGAGAAACAGTGTTCAACTAAAGTGTGCCAATCATAGGAAAGGTTAAGTTAGTGTGCATCTCAGTTATAAAGTTTGCTTTTGGGCCTGGAGTGATATCTCTAAATTTTGCTGGTTTGCACCATGGAGATACCAGTCACAGATGTTTTCTGAGTGTATCCTGTTCCTGATTTTGTAGTGAACTTGGACTCCAGCCTAAAGATACAGTCATCTGTGCTGATTGTAGTCCAGTCAGGTCTGACATGGTCCTGTCCTCGAACTCTTTCAACTGATTCCAATGCTATCCCCAGCTGAGTGTTCCCACCTTGAGCAGTGAGGTTCATCTGACTTCACATTGCACTGGGTTTGTGAGGAAAGGGGAAAAGAACTGAAGTGAATAGAAACATGGTGGGGGGCAGGGGTAGGTTTTTTTAAATTTAATCTCTTTTAATATTCTGAAACCATGGTGTTTTGCCAGGTATCAAATTGCCAACATAAAGAAGGAGAAATAAAAACTGAGTAGTGGAGAAAGTCATTGTGGGGTAGGAGTACAACATCTCTGATTTAGATGGGTTTACATTGACAGGGAGTTGCAACCTTTACCTCTTAGGGCTCAGGATGTGCTCACAGCAACACAGTAGTTTGGATCAGGATTTCCTTTGCCTTGTCCCCATTTACTATGCTTTCATTTGCATTACAGAGAAGTCTTCATGCCAAACCTTATTCAGTTTAGATGAAACTGATAGTTGCACTCCTAATGCACTGCAACCATGGAAGGACAGTCAGCTGACACAAGTGGACTAGACCTAGTCTAAAATCCTCCCACTAAACAGAACCAGAAACTCCGTCCTATCCTCATGCCATGGACACCAGTTCTTCAGCACCAACTCTTTGGCTTTGCAGGTCTGCTGCTGTTGTGCTGTGCCACGTGCTGCCAGCACAGACACAGCTTCACGCTTCGGAGAGAGGCTAAACTTAGAGTGGACTGGGAGGTTTTTATTTCTGGTTTCATTCATCAGCCTTCTGGAGGGAATCAGTGCTCTGAGGAAGAACTACCCCCTATAAAGAACCAGAAATTTCATTATCCCGGAAAGTTTTGCTTCATGGCCCATAGATACCGTAGCTATGAGCTACGAGCCAGGCCATCTAAAATTGTAATGTTTAAACAATGATACAGATTGTGATGTTAAAACCTTATTTTTCCGTTCGATTTTGACTCTTCTTGATGTATGATAAGCTAAAAAAAACCACAAACTGTTAAGAAAAAAGAAGAAAACAGAATACTTATTATTCACATGTTTCTAGCACTCAATTTTCAAATTACTGTGAGGTTTATGACAACATCTCAAGATCTGGCAATGCTGTTTTAAAAAAAAGTCAAGCTTCTAGAACAAATAAATGAAACTGCTCACAGATATAACTTCATAACAGAGTACATAACAGTGAGAAGTTATGGTAGCTACAGTGATTAATCATTTTCCCCCATCTCACTGCCAGCATTGAAATAGCACTGAAGTAGGCTGCTCTCGCTGGAAAAGGTACCTCGGTTATTCAAAATACTTTTTTCTGAATTTGCCTCATCTATGTCTTCCACCAGTTTGGACACTGCTGCCACATATACATATCCACACACATATATGTACGATAAGAAAACAGGATTAATTATCATTATATGTCTTCCAGTAGCAAATATGTGCTAACTTTTTTATTTATCTTAAATATATCTTTCTTACTCTCCAGCCTAGTAATGTAAGATTGCAGTCCCATACACAACACCTGAGTCCAATGAGTTTACTGGGTACTAACCAGGGGAACAGTAATTCAAAGCAGATGTTATCTGACACTGATTATATTGTTCTAACAGTGAGATGTGAAAAGGCACCTGATTACTTAGATGTATTATCCATACCCTCAGATGTGCTCTTAGATGTTAAAGTCTGTAGTATTCTGAAAGCTTCCCTTAAGTCAAACAGAGATTGTGGAAACAGAGTAAAAAGCCGTGTTACTTCTTTATGTTGTAAGGGAGCACCATTTAACTGATATAATCTTTGTATCTGCTATTCTTCCTCTCTCTTGGGAAAAGAAACAATTTCTTACTCCTACCCCATGGTTTGTTTCGGTTGCCTGTATTGTCAGCAAGTATTTGCTTTGCCTGCAAACACACTGTACTTTGGTGTCAGTCAGATTTTAGGTTATTTTTCCAACATAAACACTTGGGGCACGACTCTTTGTTGTTATCTGTGTTTTGTTTATTGACTCATTTACACTTAAAATATGTTCTTGGAGAGACTTATTTTTTGGTATAGTAGTATGAAACTGTACTCAGATTGTTATAACTTGTGAAGTAATAAGAATGTGTGCTCAAAGGCAGGTATTGAGGATTTTCTTTTTTTTGTTGAAGTAAGTTCACTGAGTAAATTAGTACAAGTCACAGAGTTTCCCAGGATTTATCTTTTTTTTCTGTTTAAACGTTTCTTAGTGTGTATATATAGATGATTTTGATCTCCTCTTCTGGATGATTCCATATAGGTGTAAACTGTTATGAAAGGAGAGTACCTCTGTTAAGACATATGGAGCTGATTTGCAAAAGAGAAGAAATGGAATGATTCAGAAAAAATTTGATATTTCCCTTCCAAAGCTCTTCATCCCACCTTATTGTTCAGAGAAGAACTGCCTGATTTTTCCAGCAGTACAATGTTAGAGTAGACATTAGACAGCTGCCCAGAGGTAATGTCTGTAACTCTGTCTGCAGAGAAGCATCTTTAAAACAAGGCTGTTTAGTGTTGAGCAATATTTCTAAGAGGCTGTTTGTTTTTCTGAAGTTTTCCTTTTTAACATGAATCACTGGAGACCAGTCAGATAACAGAAGAGAGAGCCTTTTCATCTCTAGACAACTCTTCAAAGAGGTGGATGGGAATTTGGTCACATGATGGGTTCCACTGAAGGAAGATGTACAATTAGATCTATGTATTACTTAACCAGTGGGTTTTGACATTTGCCAGTCTGTGATGTTGTGAACATTTTATGTGGCAGATATGGTCTCTTTAGGAATTTCACTAACATGGGTAGCTCCATGCATATATGAAGGTGTTTTTCATCACCAGTTTTCCCATTTGCATTAGAAATAACATCTTCTGGCCATTCCCCAGAGGAATTTCATGGACATTTTCTCTGTATCATAATTCTGTACATATTGCAAACATTAAAGTGAAAATAAGTCTTGTTAATTTAGCCCTAGATGTCAGTTTTCTGTAGCACTAAGCAAGTATGATGTATAAGCAAGCAAGAACTAATTTTTTTCTGCATTACTCAAGACTTGCACAGGAGAAGGGCCTGTAGGACCTCGTCCAAAATATAGTGAAACACCTGGGATATGCTTTGTAAAGCACTTTATTGGTCCTTGTGCTGACATTGAATAAAAAGAAAACATTTCTCTTTACCTAGATTTGCTTTACTTGAATATATTGTTCATCCTCTGGCTACAGATTCTACAGCTATAATGACAGTACACTCTGTGCTCATCAAGACAAATAGACTTCATGAAAATCTTTCAGACACAGACGAGGTCTTCTCACCAGAAGAGGAGAGTTTAAATATTTACTCAGGACTGCTGAGGAGTTTTGCTTCTTGAATGACTCCATTAGGTAGCTTTCCTGGTTAATCAGCACTTGAAGTGCCTTAACTCATCATGACTTCCCAGCAAAGAAGGGATTTCAGAGGTACTTGTTCCACCACAGAATAATGCAGACTTGTCTGTCACAACTCACATCTTCTGCTGTGAGAGCTGAAGATGGCGTGACACCCAGCTGAATTGATTTTGTGTTTGGCAAAATGCATTGGGAGTCTTCTGCATGAAAGTTGTTCTCCAACAGCAACCGTAGCTACTGCAGATAATTTTCGCTGCTTACTCTCATTAGAATATCTTACCTAGTTGGAAGTATAGAGAGAATGAATTTAGGTCATTCAGAATGTCCAGGCTGGCATTTGGCCAGGACATGAGTGTTAACAACACAGAACTTGAAAAATATGTCAGTGAAGTTCATTTATTTCCTTTCATTGTTATAGAGAAATTGCTGTTTCAGTAGTGACTGCTGCAGGTGACTGCACATCTGACATTTCCCTTATGATGCAATATAGCTTCGTCTGTACTTCTACACTGCTAGGGAGATGGGCCGCTCTGCTTTTTTTATCACTGATTGAAGAAGTTTAGAATGAGGATGGGCTATAGTTAAAGGTAAGAAAGAAAAGTTTACTGAAATAAGAGCTCTACCTGTGATGAAGAAAAGCACTGTGGAAGTATAGCTACTTCATGTATGGATGGGTTTGCTCTGGGGTGACAGAACATAGCCATTTATCTGCACATAGCTATGTGTAAGAAGAATTTAGAGGCAAAGTCAGTCAGAACCACTGCATGCTAACATGCTCCCTTTGAAAAAGGACACACTAGAAATTTTGGTATTAGGATGTTTTTAGAGGCTAAGATTTGGAAGACCTATATTCTGTCTTTCACCAGAAGGTCCCTGTGTGATTGTAGGCAAAGCACATTAAAACTTGAAGATGTTGATTTTGGACAGGAGCCAGGCATCTAAAAGGGAGTTGCTGTGCCACAGAGTTATTGCAGTTCTCAAGCACACTTTGTAAATTTGAACCACAATCTCTCTGTTCCTCAGTGTCTGCTGCTCACAAAAATATAAGTAGTCCATGGCTGCCATGGAAGTGTGGTGAAAGCAAGTGTCACAGGTCAAAGCTACCCTGGTACCTGTATAGACACTGTGCTTGAGACAAGTGGATGAAGACAATGATTCAAACCGGAAATCTGTGTAGTGTTGTGAGCATTTCTTAATAACAATTAAATATGTTTTGTACTCTCTGGTAGCTGATCCTTATATAGCCGACCCTGCTTCCAGAAAACAGGATGTCATCTGTCTCATTTGACACAGCTGACAATGCAAGTTGTCCTTTCTAAACTGCAGATTCTGTGTGTAGTCAGGGAAGGGGGCAAGCTCCTCCAGAAGGCAGCTCATGCCATCCTAAAATGAGTGTTTAAGTCAGAGGGCGCTGAGGACAAACTCTTTTGAGGAGTCTGTCTCTTTTCACTAGCTAAAGTCTAGTGAAAAGGTCTCTGGACTTTTAGCTCAGCCAAGGCACCTACCTGTTTGATGGCTATGTAAAATTAAATGTATTACACCGTGGTCTCCCTCCAGATGACAGAAGGACCTTGAGGAAGTTCAAGTGTTTAATCTCTCCTCATGATTCACAGGATATGATGATAATAAAAATCTATGTCCATAGTAATATTTCTCTGTATAAACATCTTACTAGGTAGTCTTTGATGAATCTTTTCTCCTTAGTTCTTGAAACTGTTTATTTCCATGCCCTAAATAGAATGAATTCTGTTAAAACCCCAGCCACTACAAAAGAGAGGCTAATGTAGTTGAACTTTCTTCACGTCCATGGATGGTGACAAATCATACCCCTCCTGTGTCAGATAAATAATTAAAGTTTGACAGAAATGTTACTTACCTGAAATGAGTCATCTGTGGTTAAGAGAGAAAACAACAGCAACAAGAAGGCAATGCATGGTTTAATTGGAAACTTGACTCCTTTTGCCTAAGCCAAAGCAAAATCAAATGAAGCTACTGTAATGCAAACCCCTCTCCAATTCCAGAGCCATGCAAACAGCCTTACGTGTTCACTTCACTTCCGCTAATATCCAAAGCCAGAAAGGAGTGTGTTCATGCTGAACTCCTCAGGAATATAAGGCTTGATCGTTTGTCTCAATTTTCACGCTGTAGCAAATCTTCCACTCTGGGAAACCAAGACAGGTTACTCCAAAACAAAAATCTTAAACTGTATGCCGCAGTTTGAATGGCCTGAAGGACGCTTTTATACAGACCATAATTTGAACAGTTCATGAAGGATTATTGGCTGTCACAGGAAAGAAGCATATCCAATGCTGCAATTCCAGTTGTGAGAGAAATACTGCACTTGCAGTGTCTGCTGTGGCAGAAAGGCTGGGACATACTTTATACATACCTCTACTCTCCCTTATATTTTGTAACCTTTTCAGATCTCTATTGAAAATATATGCAAAATAAACATCTCATATTTAACGTTAATTTAATCAATTACTTTTATATTACAATAAAATTAATCATGGACAAGGGCATCTGTAGGTTATTCAGAAAACAGAAAATGGTGCATGAAGTTCCTCACCTTTTCAGTCCTGCTCTTCCATATTATCTATTATTACTTAAATCAGTGAATATATGTTTCTACTGTGGGGACATCTTGATCCCTTTAAATGCAAGATGTGTGAAGCTTTTATCTATATTACTTAAAGGGCAGGAAAAAAAAAGGGAGGGAGAAGTGATGCAGATGGATCACTATAAACATATATGACAGTAGCTTGGAGCTGCATGCAGTAGCCTAAGTAAACAGAGTGACAGGATGGCTTTTTAAAACAAGCTTGTCATGTTTATGCTTGTTATCAGCTTTCCTGACAACGATTTTCCCATCAGCTAACTACAGACTTAATTAGGGCATTAACACAGTCCTGCCCCCACACCTCCTGCCTTTCCCCAGCTAAGCACTGGGTCGTTACTGGGAGGAGAGGACACAAGCAAGGAAATGGGAATGAAAGAAAGGAAAGGGGAAAGTGGAGAGAAATAAGGAAAAAATTGAATTAAGTAAGGTATGGAGGAACAAAAGAAAAGCATAATTTTGATTACATTGCAGAGGGTAGAAGGGGAACAAGCTCCGCTGTCCTATGTTTTGTACGAGGTTTTGCAAGACAATTCATAGAGACATGCAGGCCAGGACACTCCACTGAGAGAAACGAGACTAATTTCTGTGATTTCCAGTTGTAAATGCTCACAAATGCAAAAAATGAAAACTCCTTTGTTTGTTAAGATACATCCCTCACCCTCATGCAGAGCAACTACTTTGTGTAAAAAAGGTCCTTCCTATACACAAGACACTACATTGCAAGATCCTTTTGGCAAGTTGTGCTTTTGGGGGATAGAGATACTAATTGTTCACATGGAGCTTGTACAATGGCTTCACATCAATTAAAAAAATGTGTTGCATTTTGCAGTATCCAGTCACTGTGGATAAATTCCATGGCTGATACCCAGAGTAGAGCTCCACAGCAGACACTAATAGTGACTGGAGTGACCCTGAGCATTTCCATCACAATGTAATTTTTCATAAAGACAGATTTTTATATACTACTACATTTAATCACTTGTGACTTTGCAACTAGCAAAAGACCTGAATTTCCTGGTTTTTTGTATTATTTCAACAATTCCCTGGCATATATCATCTCCAGTATATTGGAATAGTTGTTCATATTTGGTGTGACTTTGGAAAAAGCCTAGGAGTCTTCTGAGGAAGAACTGTGAAGGTCTTAAAAAAAGTAAAGGGGACATCTATGGTGCTCTAGACATTTGTCAGTCTAGGAGAGAAAAATTAAATAGACAGTCTGAATCACCATTAAGAAAAAGGTAATGAAGAATAACTAAACTAGTGCCAGCAAACATGGAATATGGAAAATAAAGCTTATTTATCTATGAGCTAGTTCACTTGATATAGATAACAACATCAATGTAATAGATTTCTGTAAAATGCTGGACTGATGTTACAATCCTATTTTATTTAAAACTTAGATAAAATAAAATAAGTATTGCAGGAACAAATCTCAAAATATAACTATGAACAGGGAACCATCAATGAACAGCTGAAGGGTTCTGAAGAGATCACTGTTTATCCTGCAATATTTAATGCTTTTATAAAGAAACTGGAACGGGAAAAACAATTACTGACTGAGCTTACAAAAGTGCAAAGATTAAGGGAAGAATTATAAAGTGAAAAAAGAATCAGTCACTGTCCCAGAAAAACAAGCCAGTATGTGATTTAGTTAGGTCAAATGGAAAAAAAAAAATGGTAACAAGAAAGCAGATACATCATACCTATAAGAAGAACCTGAAAAGAACAAGAAGGCTATGATGAGCAGGACAATATTTTTGGTTTTGCTAGTATTATGATTATAACTTTTGTCTAATACAGTGCCTAAGAGCACCTGCTTTCAGCAAGGTGTGTGTGATGCTGCACAGGTACAGAAAAAAATGCAAGTTCTATCTTGCAGAAGCTGCCAGTGAAATTTTGCATCCAAAAGGTGTGTGTCATTTCTGTATGTATAAACAGGATGTGTTTGAATTGGAGAGGGGAAGCACCCAAACTGCCTGCTAAAGTGACAGACAGATGTATGGAAATGCATTTAAGCCACAGATATGACTAAAAGACTGAAAAAACTGCCTTATATGCGTTGCTTATGGTGTTCAACACAAGTAGAACATCCAAAAGAGTCTAGGAGTATCTTCCTTATACTTTGTAAATTTTGAGTGATTGAAAAGCTGATAGTAGAGGGCTTTTCCAGTCTTTTAAACAAGTTAAATATAGTTAGATTTGATAAAGACCCCTCTTTTTAACAGCCTTGATATATCTCACAAGGTGTAAGGGGTGAATCAAGATTTTTTTAAAGTATATGCTCTAGTTAAAAAATATTAATTCAGAGAAATCTCTTGGCCTAGGTTGCTTAGGAAGTCAGACCACATAATTTCTGACTTTATTTATCTATGAACCTAGGAAATCTATTATCATATTCTTTTAATCTCATTCTCCTTCTCTTTGCCAGAAGACCCAAAGAAGAAGAATAACAACCCAAAGCTACTGTTATACTTAGGGGATTTGAATTTTAATGGACTTTGATCTAAGCACCTTACCTCTTAGGGTAAATTATATCCTCACCATGACAAAAGGGATGGTAGCATCCTGGTCTGTTTGCTTGGTTGCAGACGCTTAAGACAAAAATGTCAGAGGTAGTTCAACCACACTCTTCCTAGAGTGCACCTCAGAATGACTCTGAGCACCAGATATTTTTGACTGTTGTCATTGGCTTTCACAATACTCCCCCAGCTGAGAAGGCCCCAGTGAAATTACATGTTCTTTTAAGATGGGTCACTTAGCTGAAAGAAGGCTGACAATACCACAAGGAGTTTCAGCTGCATAATTTCCAGTGATTATTGTGGGACCCTGTGTTCCTGGGCCTTGGGCAGTGCTTTGAAAAGGAAGGGGCTATTGCCCAATCTTTATATCTCTGAAAGGAGATAAAATTAGAGCAGTTTTTAAAGTAAGCCCTGCAGGTTTACTGAGCAGCTGCCTTCAAAGGAAATTTCCTTGTCTCAATAAGCAAGAAAACAGAAGCACCTGGGCTTGAACAATTCAGTCTTATTTTTGGGAATACTACCTTTTATAAATCAGATGGCTGAAAACAAGAAAGTGCTATCATCAATGAGAAAGTACTGTGTATCTGTATGTGCTTTGTCCTGTAGTGATATTAAGTAGTTCTGCTTATATAATCCCATTAGCCTGGAGTAAAAGCATCAAGATTTTATGAGTAGCTGAGTTACCTTGGACAAAGCATCTTAGTTTACAGCTCTGCTTTGTCTGAAAATGACTTTATTTTTTTAAATTTCTTTGGGAAATTCTCAGACACTAGAATAAACCATGCTGTAAACATAATTTATATACAATCCACTTGAAAATTTAGCATAGGTTGATTTTATTCAGAGTGTAGGTAGTCTGTACAATTCAATAGAGACTATTACAGTGAAAGTAAGTGTCAAATCTTTTTCAGGAGTAACAAAATTACAGATAATGTAAACTAAGCTAACATAGTATGGTATATCAGCTGAGTCAAGATGAAAGTACATTCTTTGCTTGTTGGTTTGCTTTTCTGTCACTCCAAAATTGCTTTTAGGATGCATTGTATTTCTGAATGCAAGGTCTTGGCTTTACCTACTGCCAGTCAACCCAAGGAAGCCAGGTTTATATTTGGATAGGAATTCAAGTAAGGAAATGAAAAAGTTCCTTTCAAAAATTTGACCCCTGGGAGTGGTTTAAAAAATGACAATTAGGGTATGAAAGATCAGGTTTGTTTTTGGATAGGTCTTCTCTATGTAGAACGATGGTTAATTTGTAATTATTTGAATTGTGCCAGCCAGCACCTCTAAGTGTTCTTTGCTGATCACGGTGAGGATACTTGGCAAGTCTGAAACCACAGGCAAATTAAACAAATTGCTCATTTGCTCATTAGTTGCAGTGCACGAACCTGAATATTTCTTTGCTCTTGACATAACTAGTTTTCTGATTAATGAATAATTCTTCTTTCTGATTTTATTTAAGGTATACTTACTGCCAAGAGCCTAGTGGGAATAGAGGGAATTAGGATAGAAGGCTGTAGTGAGATTTCAATACATAGATAAAAAGACATATCCATGAGCATCTCTAAAGTCTAACTCAGAAGAAATGAGCCAAGCCTTTTGTTGTGAAGGTTGATACTTAAAATCTTCAATGTCTGCATGATGTTTGCTTTCTCTCCTTTCAGCTGTGACTTGGGAGCAGAAGTGATACAGCTAGGCTGTTTTAACACTAAATTCCTCAAAACTACCACATTAAGTGTCTGACAGCTGACATGACGTGGAAGAAACATCTGTGTCCATATGCAAGCAGTCTTAGAAAACATCACAGACTTTTACTCTTCCTCATCTGGTCACCTGGAAAATACTAAACTGAGCAGCAAGAAAATGTTTTTAGAAAGCATAAGGAAAGTATTTCAGCACTTTCAACAGGAGGCTGAATACTGTTGTTCAATGTGATCCTCATGGCTTTATCAGTGTAACAGAATGATACTGATTTATATCATCTGAAAGATGTCTGGAGGGACTGAAATATGTCATCCAACCAACACTATCACTCAAAAAAAGAAGAGTGATAACATCTCAGTAAAATTTCTGTGAATGTTTGTTTTTTGCTCTCTTTCTAGAAAGAACAAACATGACAAGTCAAAGCAAGCCAATGGCCACAGAGAACTAATGCTAAAAGCTAACCCCAGCTGACAATTATTTTCTCCTCTCTATCACACTTCTTCATTGGCAGTGAGTTTTCATGCATCACTGTCTTTAACCTCGGATACTCCAAACTGGCCTGGGAATCAGGATTGTTAGTCTGCTGATTCATTGTTGCTTTGCACAAACCACTGAGCTAAAATTTCAAAAGTATTGTGTATGTCTGGTACTGCAATGCAGTCAGCCATTGCAGACCCCTCAGACGGTATGCTGAAGACACCTGCTGTCAGGGATGCAGAGGGAATCTCAGTGGCATCTGCTAATGAAGATTTCATGGGTGCTGCTCCTCTCTGTTGAAGGTGAAGCTTCTCCTCCTTTCTGTTTTTGGGTCAGGGGACTGAAGGGGATGAAGGTGGAGACAAATCCTGCCCTCTGCCCTTCTCCCTCTGCTGGCCCTTACAGCCTTGTTGAAAGTCTTGGCTCCATAAAACAATATCCTTAGAGACTGCCCTTAGGTGCCGTGATCCAAACAGTGATCCACGGTGTGTCTCTAGCTCTCCAGGCTGGAGTTAGTTGTCATGTCCCACACCCAACTGGCACAACGTTATTGTGATTTCATCTCAAAACATAGCGGCATAAATGAAAATGAATATAGAAATTATGACTATAATAAAATTGTAATAATAATTGTAACAATAAAATTAGCTATAACAATACTAACAATTGTAATAGTAGTGTGTTGGAGTCACACAGTGAATGATTTTACTATATTTGAATGAGCAGCAAATGATTCATAGCTACTGTGTTAGTCAAACATGCAGTACCTCTGTGCGTACTTCCTTTTCCTTCAGCTGTTCTGCTCTGAACACCCACTTTCTCTGAGCTGTGTCCAGCATTTGTTGCCTCCTCTCCCACCTCTTCCCATGTTCCTGACTATCTCAGCCCAGTTTCTTCAGGTTGGCTGCTCAGCCCAAGCTGCCAGTAACCTGTCTGCACCTGTGTGGTACCCGTGCTGCCAGTGGGAGTTCAGTGGGGCTCTGGAGATGCTCTCTGCAGGGGCCTAATGAAAATACATCTGCCNAGATGCTCTCTGCAGGGGCCTAAGGAAAAAAACACCTGCCTGATTATTTACACAAGCTTATTTCTCGTGCAGAGTTAAGGTATGAATGAGGTAGCTAGGTCTACTACATCTTTAGGAATTCAAACTGCCTTAACTCTGAATGTATGAGAGCCTTACCAATGAGTGATGTTCCATCTTGTTTCCAATAAAAAGTGGGCAGTGCCAGGATTGTCCTAGTGTCTCTGTGTAAAGTTATCTTGCAATATTTCGGCAGTGACTTCAAATTGCAGATGAATCACAGTGCAAATGTTTCTATCTCCATAAAAGTTGATTCCTAAATTCCAATGAGCTCTTGTTTTGGGATGTCTTTTCCAAATTATCTTAAAGCTAATTTATCTTTCCTTGGAGGCTGAATGGCTGAATCAACCCCGCAGTGATTGTTACCCAGATATGTTCAGTGCAGGGGTAAGTAAACAGTGTTTTATCAGGAGGACTGTCTTGCAAATGATTTAATCAAGTGAATGTTACAATGAGTAATAACCTTATATTCTACCATAACCTCCTATTGCCTTTATTCAAGTAAGTTAATTCCTTTGATCAATGCTGTGAATAAGTAAAAAGAAAATAAAATTGTTAAGAAAAGTCTGATATTTAGGAATGTGCAACTCCAAAAGAGTTGTGGTCTTAAACTGAATCAGGCTAATCACTAGTTTAGAAATGATTATGTTTGCAAATAGTAACATCATGTGCTGGTGATAAATCATCTAAATTTTAACCTCTCAGCAGAAAGAATGTTGTTAACAGTTACTTAAGAGGAGAAACAATCTGCCCCCTCCACCCCCATTAGCTAAAATGAATTAACCCCCAATTTTTCAAAGTATTAACTAGGTTTGTGCCTTTTCTTTCCCAGGGAGCACTCACTTTTCTAAGTGCCTCGGAAGAACCATTTTGGCTTTGTCTTCCTTTTGTTTCTAGCCTAACTGGTTATTTGGTGCTGTGAAGGTAGTTTATGGCTGCAAGCCAACCTAACAGCTTGCTGCTGCCGCAGGAGAAGGTCTCACTCCCTCCTCCTTCCCACTCCGTGCATTCCTTTCTTGCTCTACCCTCTCAGGGCCCTGTACCTAATGCTTTGTCTCACCCTTTGCCTCCTTCCTTGAGTCAATTCAACCAGTAAACTCAGAGAATTATCCACTTTCTGGTTATTTTCTTCCGAGTCAGGGAGGTGAATTGACTGATGGAGGCATCTGAAGACCACTGTGGTCAGCAAACCGTAAGTGGCAGTACCACACAGGCAGCAACGTACATGGGAAACATGTGGGAGGAGGTGGGATCTACACTTTCTTTGGCAAAGATCTGCTAGACCCATCCACCACATCTCCTAGAAGTGAACCATGGATTATGTTGGGTCTGATAATTTGTTGCCAGTGAAATGTTTGTAATTGTACAAAAATATGTGGAAAAGTGCCAACAAGTTATTGCAGAAAGGTTTTCATTTGGATTCCCTGTATCCCTGCACCAGAGGAAATTCAGACCAAATACAACAAGTCTTCTAGATAGTTGACTCCATTTGAGAATCTTAGGTGGTGCTTGAAGGGGTAAGTAATTTCAGAAGAGGATTAAAAATGATAAATATACGAGCAATTATTATTGTCCAATGTTTTGGGTATTTTTAAGATTGGACACGCACACATCAAAAGTACAACAAATAACTGTAATCCATCATCAGTGGAAGAGATAAACACCAGAAACAAACGAGTCAAAGATGTTCCCCATATGAGTATATCCCACTCAATCTTCTATGTTTTACACCAGTGGAGCTGGCCACAAAGTTGGATTCAACCTTCAACTCTGTTCTATTTGTTTTGGCTAACTGGAACTGAAGCTCTACTTCCCACTTTCTCTGATTTGCTAGGCTTTCCTGTTGCACTGCAAAACAAATTATTGAACAACTTGTAATTAAAAAAAGGGTCCTCTTGTCTTAATTTAGCATTTATTAATGAATGAGAATGATGTGAAATATATCAATACCATGAATGGTTTTTGACATAAGTTTTCTAAAAGCTGTTGTACCGTGACTTATGAACATCTCTGCACAAAAGATTGCAAAGAATACTTGTTGCACTCTCTAATAAGAGCAGCAAGGTTGTATTACAGAAATTGTAGCATCCTTGATGCTGCATGGAAGTTATATATCTGCAGTGCTAAAGTTTGATTTCACCCTTCATCACTGTGCAATGGTGTGTCCCTCGTTATCACAGCATTTGCTTGTGTTCCACGAGGGAGTTTTCCTGATAGTGTGTTGGTTGATATTCTTGATCATTTGGTTGGTACTCTTGGCCCATATTCAGCTGTTGGCTGGCTGCTGAAGGAGAGAGCAAAGGAGCTTCACTGTGAGCACCTACTGACATGGCACATTGTTCTGTGCTGAGGTGTAATTGTCGCTATCTTCCTGTGCTGTGGTCACTCAGCGTACAATCTTCTTTGTCCTTGATTTTATTGCATGTCTTTACTTTCTCAGAATGGTAAAATGGCTAGAAAGGGTTACGTAGAGTAGGGCTAGGCAAAGAAAGACTGAGTAAACACAATAGTTGTGGATGATGTCATAATAAAAAGTGCCAATTTGTGTTATTTGTTGAACAATCTTCTGCAAAATGCATTGAACAATCCTATGTGTTACCCAAAACATTTTCTATATTCCATTTTTTGCACATCATCATGTTTTCATGTTAAAGTTTTCCTCCTTATTTTTATTCTGTTTTGTGTTCTTTAAAGTACATCTTCAAGTGTAGGGAGAGCAGAATATCTTGCTTGAGTGCTTTAGTGTCATTATAGGAAAATCTTCCTCTGAGTGTGGACCCCAATTTCCTGTTAAATGTCAATGGGTCTGTAAAGGCCTTTTGAAAATAGTTTGTATTGTATTTGAAGGGTGTGTGGGGGGATTGGGGAAGTAAGATCTCTGTTTTCGAGCTGCTCTCTTTGGTGTCTCTCAGTTTAAGATGATTTGAAACCATCAAGAATGCCTTTACTGTCCCAAAACTTGAGGACAGAAATAATCTTGAAAAGAAAAGACTGGATTTGGCTCTGAAGGATTCAAAATTTTATTCTATGTACAGTTTATTGTTATAGTGCTTATTTTAAGAGTGCTTTTGAACTCAGTTCTATTAACATAAAGTCCACAGACTTAAATCCATGCATAAATTGTACTGGGAGCAAAAAAAATCAAGGTTCTTATTACATAATTTTCAGATATTTTTGCAATGTTCCTTGACCAGAGAGCATGTGAGGGAATAAAATTATTATTCTCTCTTTTTTCCTTACTATATTTTATTTTCCCATTTTTTTCCTTTTAAATTTATTTAGCCATTGGGGAAAAAAAAAAAGATTATGGGGTTTTAAAGTGTGTTTTGGAAGAAATCAGAAAATGGTTTGTAAATATACATAACTGAATTGTGTATTAACCGTTGTTGATTCCTGAATTAGCAGCTTAATGAAAGGACTTAAAAATACTACAAATTTAAATTTAGTAATCATAATCATAATATTTTTGAAGCTAAGCGAACATTTAATCAGGTATTTTATAATTACCTTATTTGGAAACTGGTCGGGACACCATCCTTGACATGACATCTCTTATGAAAAACTCCAAGAGATCTGTTTTTGTCACAAGTGAAAAAAACTTTGTTTTTTCCTCAGTTTCAAATGTCTTTTTTGTCTATGTTTTAAAAGCCTTTTCAACTGCTGCTTAACCGCAAACCTGCTGCTTTGAACAAACATCTCACAACACTTACCTTCTCCCAGGACGTGTCCTGAAATGCTGCTTAGTTCTATCATAGGCCAATGTCCTGCCAGCCCTTGTGAAACGCCTTTCCGTTTGGAGGAAGGCTAGAAAACTGTACATAATGGGGGAAAAAAATACGGGATGAGTTGTTAACTTTGAAACTGCAGCTTCATAACTATCCTTCTCAGTAATTTTCATTCTACCTAGTATGCATGGGCTCAGACTCAAGAGAGATTGAAAAGCTATTTTTTTCCCTGGAAATTAAAAAGCCTTGTGTGTGATGACTAGAAACCTGTTTCCATTCTTCTCCAGGAGAGAATTCTGTCTTTGTTTGCTTCCTATTCTTACCTTTGGTTTCCCAGCTCTGGAAAATCTGGTTGTAAAATGAAGACACTCTTGACAGTAGAACTGGATTACCCACAAGGAAGAGAGCACAAAATTCCTGGCTGTATCAGCAACCCATGCAGCTGTGAAGAGGGAAGGTCTCCTTTCAACACCAAAGACTGCTTTCTTTTTCTGAGGAAATATTTGTCAGCCTCAGCACTCTGGCAAAAAGTCATATCAAGCACAAAAACCCATTTGCCCCTGTAACAAGGACATGGGTAATCCCATGCAGCTTCTGTCTGGAGCCGTAGCATCAGCGTTGTTTTGGGGCACACACGTCTTCACTCATGGGGATGTCCTGGCTGGGACAGGGATTTCTGTTGGTGATACTTTGGCTGAGTTGGCTGCTGAAACCTTTATTACTTAGAAGAAACCTCAAGCCCTGATGTAAAAGGAAAGAAGGAAAAATAGACCCCCTGGACCTGTTTTTTGTCTTTTATGTGATGTTCATACCAAGCTTGACAGAACAGAATGACACTGACTTCCTAATTCATGAAGCAGAATTACCCATGGACATACTCTGCTTGTCTCACCACAGGCTGTGATGCACAGCACATATCATTTTACCCACTGCTACTTTAAAGCTGTGCCAGCATTTTACAGAGGCCTCCTCACCTGTCTGCTAAAGTTGAAGGAATTAAGTATATTCTTGGAAATGGACTAATGTATGCTTTTAATAATCTGCTTTTTCTTTTTATTCAGTTGTACTCCTCGCAAGTAGTTCTTGCGAGTAGAATAGAGTTGACCTTATTCTATGCAGATGAAATATTGACATGTACACTGTAAAAAAGCACAGGGGGTTTCATTAGAAAATGCAGAATTACCATTCGTAGTGTATGACAGCACCAGAGATTTTGTCCAGTGCTACTTATTTTACCAGGGAAATAGTGCAGGGAAAGGTCAAAATGCTTCTTGGCACTTTCACAAAAATGCCCTGTGAATTTCTCTTTTTTGAATTTTCCACCTCTTGCATTCTGTGCGTTCTTCTGGATAGTTAGGTCTGAAAGCTGATGGTCTTTGTCACCCTTACTATTTAGTATTCGGTCCTCTCACAAATGCTTTCATGCTCGGGCTATTAGATCAACTGAAGCTGGTTCTAAGAATTCTCTGTCCACCCTACAATGAACAGTTTGTTTCCATTCAGACTAGTAGAAATAAGTATCCGAGGACATGGGAAGATTTTTCACTGGACAAAGCTTTAATTAACTGCTGCATACATATGGACAGGCCTTGGGAGAAAAATACACTTAGCCAAGAGGAGCTGTGTTTAAAAGGAAAGGAAACAGACTTTGGCTGCATCATATTGCCTAACTACTTGTAGTGCAGAAGTTAAAGAAAGCTGTATTTCAGCTGAGTTTGCTAAGAATTTTAGGCATCTCTTCTACTATTGACAGGATTCAGTTCTCTTTCTGACGGTAAACTGCCTGCCATCTTTTTCTGATATTTTGTGGTCAAAAACCCATCAGAAAATTCTCTGATGAAATATACTGAAATGAAAAATACATTTTTGTGGGTTTTTTTCCCTGTAAAAAAGAGTGTTTAAATACCTCTGTGCTAAAACAGGCCAGGCAGTGTCCAGTTTTGAAGTCAATTGACTTGACACATTTCACATCACCATAGATAATCTCTCCCAGGTCCCCAGAACAGGGTGATTTCATTCAAATTGCCTATTGGGAGTGGCCTGGGCCTGTGTTATCTCCCACTTGCCTACAAAGAGTGATCTGAGAGTGTTGTAGATGACTGATCAAGACTGTGCTCAGGGATTGTGCTAGTGATTTAAAAGCTCCTGTAGTAGGGTTTGGCCTGTGTCCTGGCCATGCTTGGTTAGTGAGTAGAGATGCAGCCTAGAGATTTTGTGTCCTCAGTCGTATATGGTCAAATGCAGCCTCAGACACACCACCAGAATCACCCTGACTTTCAGAAAAATATTCTTTTTGTAGCCATTTTCTTACAAAGTTTGTTTAATTGTAGATGTCCTGTCTGATAAGAAGCATGAGCATACACACCTCATACACAGAATCTGCCTGAACAAACCTCTTTTTTCATGGTAAATATAAATAGGACCATCCTACTCTGTAATAGAATGTTCAAAATTTTTTCAAAGGATATGAAAATTTAGGTCATTTTTATGACTGCACTAAGCATCCATACAAAATAATTTTTTAAGAAAACAAAAAGAGTTTCACTTCTGCAAGAAAGTGCTAATATTTACAATTATTTTCATTTAAAAATCTCTCAAAAAAGAAGCAATGCTTCTGTGAGGGCACTTCTTTATTTTCATTTTGGACTAAGATTGTTGTTTGGATAGTGAGATGTGCAGTTAAGCATTGATTGTTCATAAAATAAAATTACAAAATAACTAAACGTGAAAAGAAGCGTCTTTGTAATGGAAGTTTTTGGAAATTCAACTGTAAGTGGTAATAGATCAAAATACTTTCCAGAAGGGCTGGCTGCCTCAGTGGGCTGAGGTGTAGGGACAAATATGGGAGCTATATGTTTCCCCCAACCCATTTACAACCTGTCGCCTTCTCCCGGGGGATGGGGAAAGGCATTCCCCAGCTTCTGGACCTGGACTGCCCTTCACAAGAGCTCTGCCAGCTGCTGATGCTCCTCATCTGCCCAACTCCGCATGGACATGGCCACCACAAAACTAGAATTATTCCTGCCTCTGTTTTGGATCTTGCCTTGTTTTACTAGGGACTTTAAAAATGCAGATACATCTCTTTATATTAACTTTTCTGGTCAAAAGACTATTAAACTTAGGTATCATTTTCTGCTCAGGCTGACATAGTAAAACCACCTGACGTTCATAAACGCCTACTACAGCTAAGCATTAAAAGGTCTTTCTTTCATTTGATCCCATTAATACCTAATACTAAAATAAAATAGCTCAAATAACAGCAGAATTTAACAATAGTAATCACTTTCTCATTGTTTTCTTATCTCTCATTACCATAAGACATTGATTCTTGTCCATGACGTAACCTTATTGACTAGTGAAATTATGAGAACGTGAGCCAAGTGAACTTTGTAATTAATTGCACTTTTCTTTAGAAACATTCTTTTGGGAAAAAAAAATTGGTTTTACTCACCATAATTTGGTTTTGCTCATAATGTGACTTTTCTTCACATCATCATTTCCAAAAGTTTGCTTTTCTTCATTAAAAAACTGTGAAGAATTTCCTCTAATTAGTTTCTAATGGCAAACAACATCTTGACCTCATTTGTCAGAAAATGCAGAGCTGAACTGTATCATTTAACAAGGGAATACCACACATTTATGATTAATGTATGGCACTTTCCATGACCCTATTTGACTCCCTTTGTGAATATTTAATGTATTTAGCATTGTATTTTCAATCTCAGATGACAAAAATGTCAAGAGCTCATAGCATAGAGTGCTCTATCTTATCAAATGAGCAATAATAAATGAAAAAACAGAGCTTTGAGGTATTTTTATAATAATTACAAAACATAAAATACAATCAAAGGCTGTAGAAAAGGCATGTATTTCATTTCTTTCTGCTCCTCTTAAATGTAAATAGAAATATCCTGAGGCAAAGGGAAGATGGGGCTGCAGAAAGACATGAATGTAAAAAAGTTGACAGGTTATCCAGATTTTAGACTGGAAAGTTAAGGCACAGGAGAACACACCAAAACCCCACCAGCTGGCAGACTGGGATGTCTTTTTACACCAGCAGTAATAAAAGGGTTGACTTGACTAAGCTCAATGCCATTTATGTCCTCAAATCTATTCTAATTTTTATGCACATAGAGGATGGGAGCAGCTTCTCCAGAGCACAAATCCTTCTGTTGATGGAACAACACTGATACCGTACGATCCACATATATACCCTTTTGTTTTCTACAGAATACACCATTCTGCAGGAGGGTGATATCAGTTCATAGTCTTCACCTTTGTCCTCCCCGTCCTTCTTGGAACAATGCCATGCACGCTAGCCAGACAAAACTCCCATTGAAAGCCTGGCAGTTTTCTTGAGTCTAACATTAAGAAGCAGCTCTTGTTTTGTCTCAAGGACAAAAGGACAAGGAGGACTCCCACTGGTTTTTATTTAACTTGGGGCCACATTTTAATGTTCAGAACTGTCCATGTCCTTCTCTAAGCAGCAGGAGGACTATGCAGCCTGTGTATATTTTTTGGGGTTCACTCTTCCCTCACTGTGAGACAGTGCTATCCAAATGGCATACACACCTTTATAATCAAATGAATAGTAATAAAGATGGTGCAGATTTTGTATGAGCAAAGGGATGTCCATATCGTGACTTCAGATTTGCTTTGGAATTTTCTTATTCTGCTCCTTTCATTTGCTTGGGTGGATCACAGCTTCATGCAGTATGATTTTCTTCCATCTTAGTTGATCATGGTTCAAGTATGTGAGCTCACAATACTCAAACTCAGGTGTGGCTGAATATATATATATATATATATATT